>SJYC01064620.1:0-15373 GCA_006408675.1 Madoqua kirkii | reverse complement strand
ACTATCTAGGTTGGTCATAACTTTTCTTCCAAGGAGTAAGCGTCTTTAAATTTCATGACTGCAGTCACCATCTGCAGTGATTTTGGAGCCCAGAAAAATAAAGTCTGACACTGTCTCCACTGTTTTCCCATGTATTTCCCATGAAGTGATGGGACTGCATGCCATGATCTTCGTTTTCTGAATGTTGAGCTTTAAGTCAACTTTTTCCTCTTTCACTTTCATCAAGAGGCTTTTTAGCTCCTCTTCACTTTCTGCCATAAGGGTGGTGTCATCTGCATATCTGAGGTTATTGATATTTCTCCTGGCAATCTTGATTCCAGCTTGTGTTTCTTCCAGTCCAGCATTTCTCATGATATACTCTGCATAGAAGTTAAATAAGCAGGGTGACAATATACAGCCTTGACGTACTCCTTTTCCTATTTGGAACCAGTCTGTTGTTCCATGTCTAGTTCTAACTGTTGCTTCCTGACCTGCATACAGATTTCTCAAGAGGCAGGTCAGGTGGTCTAGTATTCCCATCTCTTTCAGAATTTTCCATAGTTTCTTGTGATCCAAACAGTCAAAGTATTTGCATGCTGACTGTGATACTTATTAAGCAATATGCCAGGTGCCAGGTTGTTTTACATAATGACTGTGGGAGAAGTGACACATTTCAAAGTAATCAGTCAGTTCAGTCACTTAGTCTTGTCTGACTCTTTGTGACCATATGGACTGCAGCATGCCAGACTTCCGTGTGCATCACCAACTTCAGGAGCTTACTGAAACTCATGTCCATCAAGTCAGTGAAATCATTCAAAAATCTCATCCTCTGTTTTTCCCTTCTCCTCCAGCCTTCAAACTTTCCCAGAATCAGAGTCTTTTCTAGTGAGTCAGTTCTTCACATCAGGTGGCCAAAGTATTGGAGTTTCAGCTTCAGCATCAGTCCTTCCAATGAATATTCAGGACTGATTTCCTTTAGGATGGACTTGTTGGATCTCCTTGCTGTCCAAAGGACTCTCAAGAGTCTTCTCCAATACCACAGTTCATAAGCATCAATTCTTTGATGCTTGTAGTTCAACTCTCATATCCATATATGACTACTGGAAAAACTATAGCTTTGACCAGACAAATCTTTGTTGGCAAAATAATGTCTCTGCTTTTTAATACACTGTATAGGTTGATCATAGCTTTCTTCCAAGGAGCAAGCATCTTTTAATTTTGTGGCTGCAGTCACCATCTGCAGTGACTTTGGAGCCCAAAAAATAGTCTCTCACTGCTTTTATTGTTTCCCCATCTATTTGTCATGAGGTGATGGGACTGGATTCCATGATCTTAGTTTTCTGAATGTTGCGCTTTAAGCCAACTTTCACTCTCCTCTTTCACTTTCATCAAGAGGCTCTATCTAGATCTTCTTCTATTTCTGCGATATGGGTAGTGTCATCTGCATATTTGGGGTTATTGGTATTTCTCCTAGCAATCTTGATTCCAGCTTCATCCAACCCAGTGTTTCTCATGAGGTGAGGTGAGATGAAGTTGCTCAGTTGTGTCTGACTCTTTGCAACCTCGTGGACTGTAACCTACTAGGCTTCTCTGTCCATGGGATATACTCTGTATATTAGTTAAATAAGCAGGATGACAATATGCAGCCTTGATGCACTCCTTTCCTGATTTGGAACCAGTCTGTTTTTCCATGTCCAATTCTAACTGTTGCTTCTTTACCTGAATACAGATTTCTCAAGAGGCAGGTCAAATGGTCTGCCTGCCTTCTCTAAAAATTTCCCACGGTTGGTTGTGATCCACATAGTCAAAGGCTTTGGCATAGTCGGTAAAGCAGAAGTAGATGTTTTTCTGGAACTCTCTTGCTTTTTTGATGATCCAGCAGATGTTGGCAAACTTATCTCTGATGTCTCTGCCTTTTCTAAATCCAACTTGAACATCGGGAAGTTCACAGTTAATGTACTGTCGAAGCTTGGATTGAAGAATTTTGAACATTACTTTGCTTGCATGTGAGATTAGTGCAATTGTGTGGTAGTTTCTGCAGATGGTGATTGCAGCCAGGAAATTAAAAGACGCTATTCCTTGGAAGGAAAGTTATGACCAACCTAAATAGCATATTCAAAAGCAGAGACATTACTTTGCAGACTAAGATCTGTCTAGTCAAGGCTATGGTTTTTCCAGTGGTCATGTATGGATGTGAGAGTTGGACTGTGAAGAAAGCTGAGTGCTGAAGAATTGATGCTTTTGCACTGTGATGTTGGAGAAGACTCTTGAGAGTCCCTTGGACTGCAAGGAGATTCGACCAGTCCATTCTAAAGGAGATCAGTCCTGTGTGTTCTTTGGAAGGACTGATGCGAAAGCTGAAACTCCAATACTTTGGCCACCTCATGTGAAGAGTTGACTCACTGTAAAAGACTGATGCTGGGAGGGATTGGGGGCAGGAGGAGAAGGGGACCACAGAGGATGAGATGGCTGGATGGCATCACAGACTCGATGGACGTGAGTCTGAGTGAACTCCAAGAGACGGTGATGAACAGGGAGGCCTGGCCTGCTGCGATTCATGGGGTCGCAAAGAGTCAGACACGACTGAGTGACTGAGCTGAACTGAACTTGAACATTCTTTGGCATTGCTTTTCTTTGTTATTGGATTGAAAATGGACCTTTTCTAGTCCTGTGGCCGTTGCTGAGTTTTCCAAATTTGCTGGTATTTTGAGTGCAGCATTTTCACAGCATCCTCTTTTAGGATTTGAAAGAGCTCAGCTGGAATTCCATAATCTGCACTAGCTCTGTTTCTAGTGATGCTTCCTAAGGCCTATTTGACTTTGCATTCTAGGATGTCTCACTCTGTAAGAGTGATCACACCATCATGGTTATCTGGGCTATGAAGATCTTTTTTTTTAAATAGTTCTGTGTATTCTTGCCACCTCTTCTTAATATCTTCTGCTTCTGTTACATGCATACAATTTCTGTTCTTCATTGTGCTCATTTTTGCATCTTTATTGTGCCCATCTTTGCATCTGTGCTCCAAAGTAAAGGGGCACATTAATAAAGTTTGCACAATATGTGTCCTTCATGCAGGTTGTGGTGACAGATATCCATGCCTTTGCAAGCTACATGACAGTATGCTGTTTAGTCCTCTGGGACTCGTCTGCTAATTTGCTGTCTATCATTTATTTTCCACTGTGGGTTGTACTCTTTGAGTGATCTCAACAGAAGGTCACAGCCAGTGAAGTTTCTTTACCAAACATTTCTTTTATTCCTGTCTGGGGCTTTGAGTGTTTCACTTTTAAAGTTTATTGTACTTCATTTTAGTAAACGTCCCAAGGAGATTCAGAGTAGGTCCTGGAACCAAGGTCTTCCATCAATGTGTTTGCTCAGTGTGCTCCTGTGGTCTTCCCAGTTCCCATTTCTATAAATAACTGCTGAAACATTTGCAGTAACACTTTTATTGTCCTTAACCTCATCTCTTGTTACTTTTAAGGTTCTTATAAAGAAAAAAAAAAGGGAGAAAGGTAAAAAGAAGCTTTTTATAGGCCTCTATTTTGATATCTATTGGCTATAAGCAGATGGGCAGCAGTATATAATACTGCTCTTAAAATTGCACCTCTGTCTCCATCAAAGTTCTCCTCACTCAGGCTCAGCCATCAAAGTAGAGGTGGATGACTGACTGATAGTTAAATAGTATATCACCAGAGATCAAGATACAGTGTTCTCACTACAAAAAATAACTTTGCCTGTTTTAAGCTGAACAACACAGCAAATTATCTTTTTTCCCCTCATTTTTATTTCCAAGGCAGCGTTTAACAATGGACCTTTACAAAGGGACATATTAATACATCACCCCACTATCTCAGGTTTGAGTTTTCCAATGGTGAAATTGAAAGAGTGCACACACAGGGGGAGGACACACTGCCTTTCCCAGAAGAGACAAACCTGTAATCTTGTGTAAAGTACTCAATTACAGCCCTGTGATGGGGGTAGTGGACATTAACACTAGGGCTGTTTTGAGCACCCCCAAGGTGCCAACACCTGGATAGTCTTTTATCCTTTGCCTCCTCTCCAGTCTAGTATTTTTAGCACCTCACAAAGCTGGCATGCTGGGCATCTGTCCCTCCTACTTCACTATCTCTCATGCACTCTCTTTCTGAGGTGGGCAGGCTCTGGTGTAAAAGCTGAAGATTAAGCTGGCTACAGACAGAAGCATTGTTTCTACTTTTTATGCAAATATTCTGAGCTTGGCCAGAAGAAGAATCAGAACAGAAGAAAAGAGAAATTGGCTCATTTTGGGGCCAGATTTCAAGTCTTCTGAGTGTGGTACTCATTTAATTTGGGAGAAATAATGATGCAGTGAGCAAGTCCTTGATAAAACTCCATTACTTGCAATGTGTTTGAAACTTTTCTTTCTGGGACCCCAGGGAACTGGCTTAAAATATACCAAATATGCAATTATAAAGCATGAATTCTGAATGAAAAGGCTTTGAGTTATTGAATTTTTAAAAAGGTTCCTACCTTTTGACACATTTTTTATTCAATCTATTAAAAAACTGCAGCTCTTAATTTGTTCTGTTTTCAACATTTTCATGAATATGCACATTAAATTCATATCTAAATCAACCATGGTGAAACCACTTTTGATCTGTGCACTTCAAACTATCAAACTACTGTTTTTGTGAATAATATTTCTATTAATCAACATGTTTATTTCTTATGTAATAAAATATCTAATATTAAAAGTATATCTATTGCTCCTTCATTACTAACAGATAATAGGATTTAAACTGAGGCTGTCTTTCATAAAGACACATTTTCTTTCTCCTCCAATATTTTATGGCCTAAGTAACTTGTAGGCACTTGATTATTTTGATGATCAATGAACTAATTTGTTGGTAGATTCAACATAAATCCAAGAATTTTTAATCCTGTGATTTTCTGTGCCAGTCCTGGGCTGGTTCTCTCCCAGATCCATTGCTGACACTTCCCTGATTGGCTCTGTGGTGCAATACCTGGCCCTGCAATGTTCTCAGTGTCCCTGCCAGTAGTTTGCATTTAAGTTTGTGCCATGAGAGGTACCGGAAGGAGATGAAGAGAAGTAAGGAAGAGAAAGGGCTCCCACTTCCCGCTGCTTCAGTAGATGTCTCTGAGAGTGACTGAGTTTCCGCTGTGAACCCAGCTTTCATCAGATAGTTCACCCCTCTGCCATACCAGCTTGCACCAGAGAGAACTTTCTATGGTCCAAGACTATGTCTGGTGGTTCCACATTCTGGTCTTTACTCAAAACACTGCTTTTCTTGGTTTCTGAGGGTATTGTTCCTGATGCTCCTCATCTCTGGTTTGCTTTATTATTTCAGCTCAATCAACATCTTTTTTAACAAATTCAGTGGCATGGCCATGGGCATGTTCCACAAGAGAACCCACCATGGGAGAATCATTGACAGACAGCTTCCAACTGTTGCATGTCTGATAAAGTGTGGATTTCATATAAGGATACATTTATTCATACAAGCTGCTCTCAGTCAATGACTACAAATGACAAGATTATTAGAATCAGGCCATTACTGTACAAGGCAGAATTCCTTTCATCCGTCTTTGCTTTGAGATTATCACAGTCTTCAGAGGTGAACTATGAGACTTTTCCTGCCAAATCTCCCTTCCTTCCTTCTCTCCTCTCACAGCTATAAGCATGCATCATGATTTTATGTCTCTCTCCATTTACTCTTGTTCTTTCCCTTTTTCCTTATTATTATAATGAGTCTGTAAAAAAGAGGACATAGAATTCCCTGGTGGCACAGTGGTAAAAATCTGCCTACCAGGAGATACAGGACATACAGGATATATGGGTTCAATCCCTGGGCCTGAAAAATCCCCTGGAGTAGGAAATGGTAACCCACTCCAGTATTTTTGCCTGAAAAATTTCCTGGACAGAGGAGCCTGACAGACTACAGACTATGGGGTTGCAAAGAATCATACACAACTGAACACACACTCACATATGCATGCATACTGTGAAACTGTAAGAAAGAGGATATAGAATTTTTTTAATGTACTTATTCACAGAACTCTATTTTAGAGAACATTTGGGTGATATTATTCTATGCAATATTCTTTTAAGAATAGTCACATAATTTTTAATCATAGTAATTTATTACCTTGAAAATTTGTTGCTTTTTAAAATTAATCAACATATGGAAGGTGAAATTGCAGTTTGCTGCAATTAGCGTAAGAAGAAGTTCTTTTTGAAATGATGTTAGTTGGCACTGTGGAGAGATGACTATGTTTTAAAGGGACGGAATGTGTTCGATTCAAAGAGAAAGGAAATAAGTATATTAACTGTCTCCAAAGTGCCAGGTTATAGAGTACGCTTCCCCATAGCAGCAAGCTTTGTCTGACATGAAAACCTTGCCAGGAAAGCTCTAAACCTAATTATTATCAAGACAATCATTTGATATTTCAACTTTGTATTGAACACTTTGATTACACTTCGAACACTTCTATGAAGCATATTGTTCCTATCATCACGGTTCAGTTCAGTCGCTCAGCTGCGTCTGACTCTGCAACCTCATGGACTGCAGCACACTTGGCTTACCTATCCATCACCAAATCCCAGAGGTTGCTCAAACTCAAGTTCATGGAGTCGGTGATGGCCTCCAACCAACTCATCCTCTGTCATCCCCCTCTCTTCCTGCCTTTAGTCTTTCCCAGCATCTGGATCTTTTCCAATGAGTCAGTTGTTTGCATCAGGTGGCCAAAGTATTGGCACTACAGTTTCAGCATCAGTCCTTCCAATGAATATTCAGGACTGATTTCCTTTAGGATTGACTGGTTGGATCTCCTTGCTGTTCAAGGGACTCAAGGGTCTTCTCCAACACCACAGTTCAAAAGCATAATTTCTTCAATACTCAGCTTTCTTTATCATCTTTATCATCACTGAATCTTCATTTGGTTTATTTTTCTTTATCATCACTATATCTTGATTAATTGATTTCTATATCACTAAAAATGTGGAAATGAATTTAATCACTTAACTATGTGGAAATCAATCAGTTTTATCATATATGTCCTTTGGAAATGTGCTTCTGTGTTTTCTTTTTGCTTTCTCTTGTGGAAGCTGGTTATGAATTAAATGCATTTAAGCATTTAGTTTCTTGAAGTATCTAGATGATAACATCTCGTTTTCTTTCACAATCTCCTTTTTTATTTCTTGTGATGTTCTTATTTTTATATTCTAGATTGAATCTTTTCTATATGCCTATTAGAGGATGACAATCTGTTATTTGCTTGTCTTTACTTATTGGTTGAACCAGCACATCACTACGTTGTTCTATTTAAAGATCAGAGCACACTGAGCACACTGCTAAATAGGGGCTTGATTATAAACAGTCAACAGTCAAAATTAATGTTAAGCAAAAGTTCATGTTCATTAAAATAATTGTGCAAATAAAAGGCTTTCCAGCATATCATTTATTTCTCCATAAAGTTGTTTGATTTTACTTATTTAGAAGCTACATGGATATCCCCAAAATGCCATTTACTCATTCATTCATAAGTAAAAATAGATTGAATGGTTTCTTTGATTTTTTTTTGATCAACTAACAGGAGATAGAATATCTATTTATTCACTAATTAATTTATTCATTCACTATATATTCAGTTCCTACTACACACAAAGTAACATGTCAAGTGACTGTGAATATAAAAGATAAATAAGAACTAGCTCTAATGGCCCTATTATTTTTCAATGGTCTTTCCTGAAGCATACCGGTTTGGATCTTTTGGTATTATTTCAGATTTGTATGATTATATTCTAACTCTCCAAATGTCTCTGTACTCTTAGACTGACTGCCTTGTTATGCCATACTTGTTGCCTAAACAATGAGATTTCTTCTCATTGATATTGGTTATAGTTTGTGGACAATTTTTTTTCAAAGCATTAGTGAAATTATATTCCTCAAAAATCCTAACATGTTATATAAATAGGATTTAGTCAGTTCTTCTTTTTTGGGTGATTGCAAGTATCAACGGAAGTAATGTAAGTGAAAATTATTTGAAAAAATGTACTGTGAAACTAATACTTAAGGAGAATTTGTAATTGTGCTGGGCACCTTCCAAAACTGGGACCTCAATTAGTCCTTCAAAAAAACCTGTGAAGTAAGTGGCAGAGATGGAATCTCTCCCACAGCTTTTATCTTGCACAGCTGAAGTTTCAAACCCAGGTTTTTGGTGTCCCTGGAGCACAGTTTCTCTGTATCACACAGGAGCTTCAGTAGCAGGGACTTTAAATACCATCTGATAGCTTTGTGTTAGGCATATGTTTTCATTTCTATGTTTTCTACTGACTTCCATTTTAGAGAAAAGGAAGAGAGGATATGTAACTTGTTAAGATACTTTGTTGTCAGTCTGGTTTAGAGGTGCATTGAGCAAGGGACACCATTAGTAAAAAGAAAGTGATTGAGAATAAAGCTATTGGCAGCAGCATCCATTCAAACTGATTCTCTTTCTATGAAATGTCAATTAAAAAGCAAAAATGAAAATTATGGGCTGGAATGATGTATTTGAAATACTTTTCCCTTCTCTAAGATTTATTATTATCATTATATTTAATAGGAATATGTCAGAAGAAGACATTTCCTGACTGTGAATATGCAAATAGAAGTTCTGCTGAAGCTTTTTTTCCTTTTTGGTTAAAACTGTTTAATAGAGTAGGAGGGATTCCTTCAGTCATTGTAGGAGTATATCATTACTTTAGATTATACATAGGACAGTCTTGTACAGTATTTAAGTAATTAGCAACTGTGTGTTTATGAGCATTTATGGTTAAATTATTTTCTTTGAAAAATACTTCAAATTGTAACACATTCTCTGGCCTTGATGGCATCTGATTCTTTGCCTAGTCTTTCTCTTTCCAGGTTGGTGAATAGTGGCCAAGAAAAGCACTGACAGTATGTTTTGCATAAAGCATAGATGATTCATGTCAATGTATGGCAAAACCAATACAGTATTGTAATGTAGAATAAAGTATTAAAAAAAAAGCATAGATGGTCATAGGAAATATAGACAGCTCCTTTGTGAAGCACAAAATGTTTCTCTAGATTCTGTTAAGGAGTGTAGAAGTGAAAAATACTCAGAAACAGGCACAAAGCAAATGCAATGAAATAAATACATGAATGAATAAACATTTTAACAGGACGCCTACAGAAAACCTATGACCAACGTAGACAGCATATTTAAAAAGCAGAGACATTCCTTTGTTGATAAAGGTCCATCTGGTCAAAGCTATGTATAGATAGTCATGTATGGATGTGAGAGTTGGACTATAATAAAAAACTGAGCACTGAAGACTTAATGCTTTTGAACTGTGGTGTTGGAGAAGACTCTTGAAGAGTCCTTTGGACTGCAAGGAGAGCCAACCAGTCAATCCTAAAGGAAATCAGTCCTGAATATTCACTGGAAGGACTGATGCTGAAGCTCAAATACTTTGGCCACCTGATACAAAGAACTGACTCATTGGAAAAGCTCCTGATGCTGGGAATGATTGAAGGCAAGAGAAGAATGGGGCAACAGAGGATGAGATGGTTGGCTAGCATCACTGACTCAACAGACTTGAGTTTGAGCAAGCCCCAGGAGTTGGTGAAGGACAGGGAAGCCTGGAATGCTGCAGTCCATGGGGTCACAAAGAGTCAGACAGGACTGAGCACCTGAACTGAACTGAACTGAACTGAACAGATATCTTTTGGATTAAAGGAATCAAATCTGTTTTTATTTGCATTGAAATATGTTTCCTAATTGGAATTGTACCTTGGTTTCTTTGCACCTGTGGGATATAAAAGTTGAAATGAGCATTCTTTCAAGTTAAAGGAAACAGAACCATGGTTAGATGTGTGGAATCAACCTTCTAACATGGATATTAAGACAAGAAAAGGTAGAATAAAATGCAAAAATTATGGATATGTAATTTGAAGCAGTTAGGAAAAGGAAATCTAGGGAGCGTTATAAAGAGATACTTTAGTAATGATACTTTGCTTCATCAATGCCCATTATATGTAAAATTATTTTTCTATATATTTTAGTGGTATCTATGTTGTTTCTCCTCAGTGTAGTTCAGTCATTCAATCATGTCCAACTCTTTGTGACGCCATGGACTGCAGCATGCCAGGCTTCCCTGACCATTGCAAACTCCTGGAGCTTATTCAAACTTATGTCTGTTGTGTTGATGATGCCATCCAACCATCTCATCCTCTGTTGTCCTCTTCTTCTCTTGCCTTCAATCATTCCCAGCATAAGGATCTTTTCAAATGAGTCAGTTCTTTGCATCAGGTGGCAAAAGTATCAGAGTTTCAGCTTCAGCATCAGTCCTTCCAATGAATATTCAGGACTGATTTCTTTTAGGATTGACTGGTTGGATTTCCTTGCTGTGATGCTTCTCCTCAGTTCAGTCCAGTCCAGTTCACTCGCTCAGTCATGTCTGACTCTTTGTGACCTCATGAATTGCAGCATGCCAAGCGTCTCTGTCCATCACCAACTTCCGGAGTTCACCCAAACCTACGTCCATCGAGTCAGTGATGCCATCCAGCCATCTCATCCTCTGTCCTCCCCTTTTCCTCCTGCCCCCAAATCCTCTCAGCATCAGAATCTTTTCTAATGAGTCAACTCTTCGCATGAGGTGGCCAAAGTATTGGAGTTTCAACTTTAGCATCATTCCTTCCAAAGAACACCCAGGACTGATCTCCTTTAGCATAGACTGGTTGGATCTCCTTGCAGCCCATGGGACTCTCAAGTGTTTTCTCCAACACCACAGTTCAAAAGCATCAGTTCTTCGGTGCTCAGCCTTCTTCACAGTCCAACTCTCACATCCATACATGACCAGAGGAAAAACCATAGCCTTGACTAGACGGAACTTTTTTGGCAAAGTAATGTCTTTGCTTTTGAATATGTTATCTATGTTGGTCATAACTTTCCTTCCAAGGAGTAAGCGTCTTTTAATTTCATGGCTGTAGTCACCATCTGCAGTGATTTTGGAGCCCCCCCAAAATAAAGTCTAACACTGTTTCCCCCTTCTATTTCCCATGAAGCGATGGGACCAAATGCCATGATCTTAGTTTTCTGAATGTTGAACTTTAAGGTAAATTTTTCACTCTCCTCTTTCACTTTCATCAAGAGGCTTTTTAATTCCTCTTCACTTTCTGCCATAAGGGTGGTGTCATCTGCATATGGGAGGTTATTAATATTTCTCCCGCCAACCTTGATTCCAGCTTGTGCTTCTTCCAGCCGGGTGTGAGAGCCGGCTGCGACGGACTGCGCAGAAGCGTGGCTGAGAAGAGCTACCCCGTGTCCAAGGTCATGGGCAGCAGCCAAGAATGCCAGGCTGCAACAGCACAGGAGCGGCTGAGAGGAGCTACCCCACGTCCAAGGAGCTATGGCTGTGCGGGCACAGGAGGGCCAAGAGGAGTTACTCTATGTTCAGGCTCAGGAGGGGTGGTGCTGAGGAGGTACTCCTCATCTAAGGTAAGGAGCAGAGGCTGCGCTTTGCTGGAGCAGCTGTGAACAGATACCCCACGTACACTGTAAGAGAAACCCAAGTCAGAGGGTACGTATTGCGAGAGGGCATCAGAGGGCAGACACACTGAAACCATACTCACAGAAAACTAGTCAATCTAATCACACTAGGACCACAGCCTTGTCTAACTCAACGAAACTAAGCCATGCCCTGTGGGGCCATGTGGTCCACTGGAGAATGGAATGGCAAACCACTTCAGTATTCTTGCCTTGAGAACCCCATGAACAGTATGAAAAGGCAAAATGATAGGATACTGAAAGAGGAACTCCCGTGGTCAGTAGGTACCCAATTGCTACTGGAGATCAGTGGAGAAATAACTCCAGAAGGAATGAAGGGATGGGGCCAAAACAAAAACAATACCCAGTTGTGGATGTGACTGGTGATAGAAGCAAGCTCTGATGCTGTAAAGAGCAGTATTGCATAGGAACCTGGAATATTGTTTCTCCTAGTAGTGGTCAAAATCCATGAAAAGTAGATTGTCAGTATAAATTACTGCTACACTGAGACTAAATTACAAATTCTTCTTAGAAGTTATATTTTTTTCCTTATACTACACAGTGATTTAATAGGCAGGTTTCAAGCATAAGTTTATTTCAGTTTCTACAGACTTTATTTGATGATAATGTTATTGATCTATGATAGTGTATAAATAGTATGTAGACACTAAACAATGAAGGCAACAGTAAAAAGCAAATACTTCTGAGTTATTAAAAAAGAGGAAAAAGAAGCTTCTAATAAAACCCAATATCATTGCAACTTAAAATAACCAAATATAATAAATAAAAATATGAGAACTTTTGAAAGGGAAGATTCACATTTAAATCTCATTCTCAGTCGGAAGAAAAGATGTTTGTAACTGTTATAGGGTCTAGTGAGGGTGTACAGTGATGAAATAAGTGAAGTGCTTGGTAAATTAAAGTGCTAAATCAGTGGAAGTACTTTTGTTTTATGTAAACACATTGAATCAAATTGTGAAGTGAGATTAATCTTTTCCTTTATAGACAGAGAAGTCATCCTACATTAGGATGACCAGATTGAATTTACACAGGCATGGAGAAAGAAAAATTCCTCTGCCCTAACAAATGATGAGTGAGGTCATATCTGAAAGCTTTTCATTCATATACATAATCTGTGGATGGTTGGGTTTGGCAGGAGATTCAGAGGCAGGTAACATGTTGAGTTTGTGTCCAGTAACTTGAATACTCTTACTTTCTATGTCTGTTTTGCATAAACAGATGTTTGGACAATTGGGAATCCTTTAGCTAAGTGAAGCAAAAATTCTGGGAATGGGCTGGTGGTGATGACAGTACTGGTAAGAACATTCAGCTTGTCAGAAAAATATAAACTATATGAGATAAAAATATGTTTCTGCTTGACCAATTTTGGGGTTATCTGGTTTGTTGTTTAGTCACTAAGTCATGTCCAACTCTCTTGTGACCCCATGGACTATAACCCACTGGATTCCTCTGTCCATAGGATTTCTCAGCAAGGATACTAGAACAGGTTGCCTTTTCCTTCTCCAGGGGATTTTCCTGACCCAGGGATCAAACCCATGAGATCAGACCTGCTTGGCAGGCAGATGCATTACCACTCAGTCACCTGGTTTGGCCATTGCTAATACCAAATAAGAAATATTTTATGAATAATATTCAGCATAGAGAGACTTAAATGCTAAATGCCAGTATTATTCAGTTGTCAAAATTATATTCATGTCACATTTAAAAACACTGTATAACTCCAAACTCCTATGTAAACATAAGATATGTCTCAGTTTATAAATTGTGAAAGTGTACCAAACATTTTATGTTTCTTGGCACAGTATCTCAAGATCTATTGGAAAATTATAACTGTATTTATTGTATTTTCATGGGTTTTTCATTAGTGTCATCACACTTTGAGCAGCTGTGACAATTTACTACAGGATAATTACATCCTCAAATTATTACTGTAAATTGAAGTCCTATTTTTCCACCCCAAGTGTATTTTTAATATTAACAGTTGGTAATTAGTCTATCCTTTGGAGAGACTCTGAACGGTTCTGGAGAGCATTCTGTACATTTAATCAGGAGAACACATTCCTTACAAAAGGCGACAATAAAATATAACATTAATTGAATTGTGAAAGTGTTCTCTAATTGCTGATGCTATCTCCATTTATTACTTTTAAAGTACATTCTTTAATATTCCAAGGATAACATTTTGGGGCTGTAATTCCTTCTCAAGGATCTGAATTTTGAGAAAACAAGAGATACTTATACATACAAAAACAAAAAATAAGTCATTATAAACTGTTTTTTGTTTTTAAAGAGAAATACATGTGAAATACTTGGTTTTGAAACCATTAAGCAAACTGGTCATTCATTATAATGGCTTCCCAGGTGGCACTAGTGGTAAAGAATCTGCCTGCCAATGCTAGAGACACAAGAGATGCAGGTTTGATCCCTGGCTCAGGAAGATCCCCTGGAGGAAGGCACAGAAACCCACTCCAGTATCCTTGCCTGAAAAATCCCATGGACAGAGAAGTCTGGTGGGCTAGAGAGTCCACAGGGTTGCAAAAAGTCAGACAGAACAGAAGTGATTTAGCATGCAGGCACTTATTATAATAATATTTACCTGCCTGGGACATAAATAAGTGAGCACACACTGCTTCTTCATACCGGTCTAGGCAGTTGCAGTCTGGTTTTAGATAGCATGCTTTGGCTTTAGATAGCATATAGGTACTAAAGTTATCAATTCAGAATTGTCTTTTACTTCTAAATACCTTTTGTTTTGCTTTAATCATTATGATCTTCAAGTATTTTTACTGGATGTTACAGTGCAGTTTCCATTCAATGATGCCTTGAGACTTAGGAATTAGACATATATTTGAAAAATTTTACCAAGTTATTTTATGTCATTGAGACAGATTGTCTTTATAATTTATTAGATTATTACTTATGAGTACTCCTTCCAAATCCATGTCATTTATAACCAAGTAAACTAAAGCATCACCAATCTCCTCAGTAGGTTCTAAATTAAAATTTTGTTTCACAAGATGATGGATGGTTATGACAAGTTAATGGGGTAGAGTAAAATAAGAAAGTGAACGAGATATAAGTATTCTTTAAACTTATCAAATTAATAGATTTTAAAATGTATTCTTATACTTTAAGGATTGAAACAAATTTTATTAAGAGTAAAACTAAAATTTGGCTAAATTATTTTCCTTGTTTTCATGTAGGTAAATAATAATAACAGATTTTAATGCAACTTTTTATGAAGTTTTATTTATCTGTAGGCACCATATTTACATTTGGCAATTTTCTTTCATAGCTACTCTAAATGGTCATCTGTTACAAAATTGACAAGATTTTATCAAGCAAAGTCATTGATGTACTTATTTTTTTACAATCACAGTTTAGAATATGTGTGAGATTTAGAAAATTTTCCCATTGAAACAGTTGCATATAATGAAAAGTCACACCCTTCTGGCACACCTTAATAGATAACTCAGATGCACATATCTGTGCCCACAATTTGAAGAATATACTTTTTTTAGAATAAAGAAACTATTAATAGACCCTTGTGCAAGGTCTTATTACAAGAAATTTTTACTAGATGAGTCCAGCAAAATTACAAATGAAGATCTCATCCACAACTTGTCTTGAAGTTACTGTTGTGTATATATTACTATAATAGGTTTTGTTCAGTTGTGTGTAGCCCACCAGGCTCCTCTGTCTGAGGGATATTTCTGGCAAGAATACTAGAGTGAGTTGCCATTTCCTCCTCTAGGGGATCTTCCTGACCCAGGGATTGAACCCGAGTCTCCAGAGTCTTCTGCATTGACAGGAAGATTTTTTTTTTTTT
>SJYC01064619.1:0-31792 GCA_006408675.1 Madoqua kirkii | reverse complement strand
CTCCTCAGTAGGTTCTAAATTAAAATTTTGTTTCACAAGATGATGGATGGTTATGACAAGTTAATGGGGTAGAGTAAAATAAGAAAGTGAACGAGATATAAGTATTCTTTAAACTTATCAAATTAATAGATTTTAAAATGTATTCTTATACTTTAAGGATTGAAACAAATTTTATTAAGAGTAAAACTAAAATTTGGCTAAATTATTTTCCTTGTTTTCATGTAGGTAAATAATAATAACAGATTTTAATGCAACTTTTTATGAAGTTTTATTTATCTGTAGGCACCATATTTACATTTGGCAATTTTCTTTCATAGCTACTCTAAATGGTCATCTGTTACAAAATTGACAAGATTTTATCAAGCAAAGTCATTGATGTACTTATTTTTTTACAATCACAGTTTAGAATATGTGTGAGATTTAGAAAATTTTCCCATTGAAACAGTTGCATATAATGAAAAGTCACACCCTTCTGGCACACCTTAATAGATAACTCAGATGCACATATCTGTGCCCACAATTTGAAGAATATACTTTTTTTAGAATAAAGAAACTATTAATAGACCCTTGTGCAAGGTCTTATTACAAGAAATTTTTACTAGATGAGTCCAGCAAAATTACAAATGAAGATCTCATCCACAACTTGTCTTGAAGTTACTGTTGTGTATATATTACTATAATAGGTTTTGTTCAGTTGTGTGTAGCCCACCAGGCTCCTCTGTCTGAGGGATATTTCTGGCAAGAATACTAGAGTGAGTTGCCATTTCCTCCTCTAGGGGATCTTCCTGACCCAGGGATTGAACCCGAGTCTCCAGAGTCTTCTGCATTGACAGGAAGATTTTTTTTTTTTTTAAATCACTTACTTACTTAGGAATCCCCAAATAGACTATACTGGAGTCAAATAGAGCATATGGGCTATATGGTTCAATGTAAATTATATCAGTACATGCACACTTTCATTTATACCTAACCATTTTAATAGTAAATTATTTGGGTAGTAGTTAATATCTCCTGGATATGTGCCAGAGATGAGAGAGATTATGATAATACATTCGGTTACTAAATAGGCTGAATACTTCCAAGCTTCCAATGATACAGCTGTTAATGACAGTGGCTTTGCTAGTTAATCAGATGTTTTGCCACTGGGGATTGCCCATGTGAATCAAATCTGACAGAGGCTTCTGCTTCACCTCAAATGTAATGACACAAATGTGTCACTTATTAAGGACTCCAGGAAAAATGCACACGGCATTCACCCTCAAGCAGCTAGAGCTCCTATCCAAGTATCATTTTCATTTATGGTATGATAATAAGTCATTCATTAATTGAATAATGATTCAAGAGTGAATACAAGTATTTTGCATATTTAATGGCATTTATTTTTCTTTTGTATATGATTCCATTTGAGCTATTAGAATTTTAATGTCTAGGAACACAGACAACACTATTTAAGAAACAGAGTTTGATTTGTTAGTATTTCCCAGAAGTGAAAATGAAAAATTCATTTGTAAGTAAAATGTGAAATATATTATCTATGTCTTCTCAGCCATAGTGCCATGAGGTGGAAAAAAAAAATTCTGGCCTTAAATCTACTTCATATTATTTGAAATATTTTATATTTCTGTTGACTTTTGACTTTCTTTTTCTGAAAAAAAAAGTGTTTCCATTAATTAACCCAAGGGAGGCTTTAAATAAACACACTTGTGACCTTTATATATTGAGCAAGATTGTGTTCTTGGTGGTATATCTGATGCATCGATTTTTTTCTAGTGAATTTCAAGGTTGTGTACAAAAGAAAGAACGGAAGCTGCATTTTGTGGGTTTCTACAAGAAACTAGATTCTCTTCTTTCAGTAAGATCCGTTAGCTGCCAGAATATTGATTTTGTTTCGATGTAGGAGGTAGGACTTTGGATTCAGGGCCATCCTTAGGAAAGATAACAATTTGGGGTTGAGTGACACTTTTCTGTATTATAGCATTTGTAAGGCCATGGTGATAAACAATAATCCACAGACAGAAGAGCACCAGCTAAGGATCTGTTAAGCATAGGTAAATAGAAACAATTCTTTAAACATGCTGTTGGAAATCAGCAAAACTGAAATTCATTTTGAGAACTGAATCTCTATTCTCCTTATGACTGAAGATAAAGAATTACCATACTCAACAGTTCAGGTTTTAAAAGAAGCCCAAAATGAAACCAAGAAAGTTCAAAGGAAATTATTTTTATGTTTGTAGAGTATTGGTGATGAAATAAAGCATCTTAAAAATAGCCTTGTAATAGTATAGGGCAAATATCATCTACAAGATTCTTCCTCTTTTCCATCAGTTAGATTGATTGCTGTTAGTGACCTGTTATCTCCCCTGGGTCTGCATTATTCATAGACTAAGCCTTATGCAGACATAACTAGGTCACCTTAATTACCTGTGGAAATAAAGTATAGTTGTGAAAGTTTCACAATGATAATTACTCTAAAATGCTAAAATAGTATATGCAAACCTTGGAGGTACATGCTGTAAATTATCGTACAACCAAGATCAATCAAACCAAATGGTTCATATTTTTTCAATTCTCTAGCATTCCTCAACACCTTTCTTTTGCCACAATAAAAGTACAGTCCTTGATGAGCAATATATTGATTGTACATCTTGTGAATTAGTTGTTAAGATCTTTTTTTTTTCTTTAAATTTCTTTGCAGTATTTAAGAAAATCAGCAGACTATTGTAGAGGAACAAAAGGGAACTAATCACTTTTAAAAAAATCTAAAATGATACCATGGAACCCTTGCTAATCAGCATGTATTTTCCCTGCAGACATTTCTGTACCTGTCATTTTGTCATACAAATAAAATGAGGGAGATGAGAAAATATATGGTCTTTTTAAACAGTGAGGGAATAAAAAGTAGAAATGTTTTGCATTTTCATATGAATAGTTACAAAATATTTTAACTATCTGTTCACCAATGTATTTTTAAAAAAGCAATTTGACTGAAAAATCAAAACCTTTGCAGATTCCTGATAAATTGCACAATGTGACCAAAAGTAACTATAGTTTGAGTAACAACAGCAATTTTAGATTCTGAAAATTCCTTGAAATTTTTAATGGATTAATCTGTAGTACTGATGAACAGTACTGGAGATCATTATTTTTGATAGGAACAGTGGATAAGAATTCATTATTCCACAGAAAGGAACAAAGTATTTTAAAAGCTGATCAACTTTATATAATAGGAGGGATGATTTTTATATTTGAATTATAACATATTTCCTGAATTTTGTAAGTGCATTCTTTGTGACACATTGACTGTAATCTGCCAAGCTCCTCTGTCCGTGGAATTTTTCAGGCAAGAATACTGTAGCAGGTTGCCATTTTTTACTCCAGGCATTTTTCCAACCCAGGGATCAAGCTCCTGCACTGGCAGGCAGATTCTTTATCACTAGAGCCACCTGGGAAGCCCTAAGGATAAAATAGATATTATAAAATTTTTAAAAGAAATTAATTTATTTTAATTGGAGGATAATTACTTTGCAATATTGTGATGGTTTTTGCTATACATCAACATGATTTGGCCACAGATATACAACACCTCCCTCCTTACCACATTCCTCTGGGTTGCTCCCAGAGCACCAGCTTTGAGTGCCCTGTTTCAGGCATCAAACTTGAACTGGCCATCTGTTTTACATATGGTAATGTACATGTTTCAATACTATTCTCTCAAATCATCCTACCCTCACCTTCTCTCACTGAGTCCAAAAGTCTGCTCTTTATATCTGTTTCCTTTTCTGTCCTGCATGTAGGATCATCAATATCATCTTTCTGAATTCCATATATATGTGTTAATATACAGCATATATATATAGAATTCAGGTATAAAATTTCACAGAGAATTATGAACAAAAAGAAAGTTTATAAAAGAATTTTTATTTTTACCTTGAAAGTGAATGGATTATAAGGCCAACTAGCAAAGTTTAAAAACCAGTGGTTACTGTAGGTAGTCTGAATTGATCCATATAGGCATTTTAGCCTTCTGATATGAGATAGGTGACCACAGTATATTTTAATTGGCATCTTTTGCATAAGTGTTCTTATGCTGACGATGGTCTCCACAACAGTGTTTTGTTTCTGTTCCTTTTCTTCATCTTGCATCTAAATTGGTAGTGATATAACACTATTCTCCTAAAAGAATATAGTAAATGAAAATTGGTGTTACACTGAGTGAATCTTAGAGAAAAAACATGGTTTGATTTCTGGAATTTTTCTCTTTTAAAAGCCACCTCACACTCTCCCCTATTCAACAAAGAGCTTTATACAAATTTAGCTCTTCTTAAAGCATTGTTGAGGTATTATCTATAAATCAAAACTGTACTTTAAGCTCCAGTGGCCTTATTAATTAATTAATTAATTAATTAATTTTTTGCAATATTCATCTACCTAGTAACTTCAGAAGGCCATATTAGTAACTTCTTAAGACTCTAATCCCAGCTGCTATCTTAAGCATGCTATCACAATCAGCTAACACTCATTATGGAAAAGACAGAGGGGAACTGTACTGAATATCACCATTTAGAAGAAATTGTAATTGCTAACATTTATCAAACACTCATTCAATTTGTTTAAACTTATGAAATTTGCACTATCATTTTGCCGATTATGAACCTGAGCCTCAGAGACAGTAAACATGTCCAAGGTTGCTTAATTGGGGCTGAAATTTGACCTCATCTCCCTGATTGAAAGACTATGAGTTTAACCTTCAAAGGCATTGTCATGTTAGCAACCACACAAGAATAACAACCTTCAGGCTGCCTACCCACTATTTCTGGACATCTGCTCATTTGGGAAGTTGACTGGAAGTATTTTTACTAGAGATTGTTAGAGGCCATCCCTTTTCTATCATTCAACCTGCTTTTTTACTTTTTGTTGTTGTTTTTCCTCCATCATGAGATCTAAGAAAATGTCTTAATAGAGGGCCCACTGATATGAAGAGGTCACCAGTTTTAAGCTTGCAAATGGAGTTTCATTCAGGTCTTACTCTCTCAGTAATTTGTTTGCTGGCATCAACATATTTATGTTCCAGAGCCAAGAGTCACATAGGTGTATTATCTAAATTTTGTGGAATGGCTCACTGGAGTGTACTGCTGCACTTCAGTGACACAATATAGTTGTCATACCTTGACTCCCTTTATAATAGAGAAATTCACTCATCAATTTCTCATATTACAATAAGACTTTATATTTCTGCAGTGCTTTTATATACATTATCTCCTGTGAGCAACTCAGCAATATTATGAGACAGGAATTATTATCCCCATTTTAGAGATAAGGGCTTTAAAGATGAGAGTGTTGATGTGATTTGTCCAAGGTTATAAAACTAGTGAGTGGAATGCTCTGAACCAGGTCAAGTGCTTTTGCTTCTCCAATGTAGCTCTGGTTATTTACTTGCAAGTTAGGAAGTGTAATCAGTGTTTTCACATCTGTGTGCAAAATAAAACCTCAAATTATAATTCAGACGTTTTGAATCATAATCTACATTTGGGGTTTGTGTTGTTGTGCTGCTAAATCATGTCCAATGCTTTTGTGACCCCTGGGACTATAGCTCACCAGGTTCTTTTGTCCATGGAATTTCCCAGGCAAAAATACTGGAGCATGTTGCCATTTTTTTCTCTAAAGGATCTTCCTGATCCAGACCCAGGAACCAAACCATGTGTCCTATATTGGCAGGTGGATTCTTTACCACTGAGCCACCAGGAAGCCCTTATTGGGATTTAGACATCTGTATTTTCTGAAAACTACACTGAGAACCCATGTCCTAAACAATACTTGTTGCTTGTTGATTTACTTGTTTCAATTTTATCATGGCAAAAAAAAAAAAAAAACAAAACAGACTTGCCTTAATCATTATTAAGTGTACAGTTTAGAAATGTTAAGCATACTTATCCCATTGTTGTACATCAGCTCCGTAGGATTTTTTCATCTGGTAAACTGAAACTAAACCCATTAAACATCTAAATTCCCCTTCTTTTTTTTTCCTATTATTTTATTTTAAAATAATTTTGAGTTCACAGGAGAGTTGCAGTACAGTACTAAAAACTTTTTTCCCTTGCAGTGTTTGATATTAAGCTGTAGTATATTTTCTACAAATAAAGACATTTCCTCCCATAAGAACAGCACAATCATTCAAACTAGGAAAATAACACTAAAACATTACTATTATCAAATATGAAGACCCTGGTCATGTCACTAAATCTTTTTATAATATTTTTTATAGTAATAAGATCCAGTTGATTACATGTTATGCTTAATTATACATATAATTAAATTTCTTTCAGTTTGAAATAATTCTTTAATATTTTCTGACTCTCACAACCTTGACTCTTACAAATGCTATAGCCTAGTTATTTTACAGAATTGACCTCAACTTTGGGTTTGTCTATGTTTCCTCAATTTTCAATCAAGTATCAGGTTATGTCTTTCAAGAAAAAATATAGAAATAGTGCTGGGTTCTTTTTTATGAATCTTGTCCAATGGTACATGGTTTTGATTTGTCCAATTACTAGTGATATTAACTTTCATCACAGCATTAAATGGTACTTTCTAAGTTTCTCCACTGTAAAGTTATACCTTTAAAATTTGTAATTAGTATTTTCTGGAAGACACTTTCAGATGATATATGCTTCTCATTTCTCATCAATCTCTTATATACTAGTTTTAGCAGTTGTTGAAATCTCTGTAGGTGGTGATTGTAGCCATGAAATTAAAAAATGCTTATTCCTTGGAAGGAAAGTTATGACCAACCTAGATAGCATATTGAAAAGCAGAGATATTACTTTGCCAACAAAAGTCCATCTAGTCATATCCTTGAATAGTCATAGTTTTTCCAGTGGTCATGTATGGATGTCAGAATTGCACTGTGAAGAAAGCTGAGCACTGAAGAATTGATGCTTTTGAATTGTGGTGCTGGAGAAGACTCTTGAGAGTCCCTTGGACTGCAAGGAGATCCAACCAGTTCATTCTAAAGGAGATCAGCCCTGGGATTTCTTTGGAAGAAATGATGCTAAAGTTGGAACTCCAGTACTTTGGCCACCTCATGTGAAGAGCTGACTCATTGGAAAAAACTCTGATGCTGGGAGGGATTGGGGGCGGGAGGAGAAGGGGACAACAGGGGATGAGATGGCTGGATGGCATCACTGACTCGATGGAAGTGAGTCTGATTGAACTCCGGGAGATGGTGATGGACAGGGAGGCCTGGTGTGCTGCGATTCATGGGGTCGCAAAGAGTGTGCATGTGTGTGTGTGTGTGTGTGTGTGTATACGTGTTTTGGAGAAGGAAATGGCAGCCAACTCCAGGATTCTTGCCTGGAGAATCCCATGGACAGAGAAGCCTGGTGGGGGCCTCAAAAAGTCTGGCACAACTGAAGCGACTTAATGTGCACACATGACACATATATGTGTTTAAAAATCTCTTCATAATATATATTGAAAATCATGTGTTTATGCCAATTATTTCCAATTACAATTTACCAACACAGTGTTTGTTCTAGTTTTCTTTCTTCCTGTAAGTGTGCCTCCCTTCTTGAAGAGTGAAAAGCTCTTTTTAATGTATTCAGTTATTATTAGAATCCTCCCTGTATATAACTTCGTTTCCCTTATCAGTGCTGCCTCCAGGTCCCTTTGCACAGATGCTATTGTCAGCTCTGTTCAGGCCCCACTACCCTACCCCAAGACCACATCCACCCTCTTCTCCATAAGAATTCTCACTTTGTGAAAGTTACTATGCAGATTGTTGAAGTGACAACAAAGGATTTAGAATTTTACATATACTTAATTGATAAAGCAGGGTAGGGTTTGAGAGAACTAATTAGAATTTTGAAAGAAGCACTACTATGGGTTAAATGCTATCAAACACTGTTGTATACTAAGTAGAGATCATTTGTGAAAGGAAAAGTCAATAAACATAACAAACTTCATTATCTTGTTTTAAGAAATTGACCCAACCACCCCAACCCTCAGCAAACACTATTCTGACAGGTCAGTAACCACCAAAATCGAACTAAGACCCTCCACTATCAAAAACATTATGACTGGCTGAAGGCTCAGATGATGGTTACCATTTTTTTAGCAATAAAGTATTGTTATTACACACTTAATAGACTACCATGTACTAATAGTATAAACACAACTTTTATGTATACTGCTGCTGCTACTGCTAACCAAAATATCTGTGAAATTTGTTTTATTGTGGTATTAGCCTTAATGCCATGATCTGGAACTGAATCTACAGTATTTTGGACGTGTCTGTTAATATTGTCCAAAACATGGTAATGACTTCTACATTAAGCAGCTTATTTCCACTATGAAACTGGCAGCTTTCCAATAACCACAAGGATTTAAATTTTGAAAAATGGAGGCAAGGTTGTTGAAAGAAGGAATAAAATAATATCTACTCTAAAGTTGCATGTGTTTTTATATTATACATATTTGAAGGATCTTTCTGAGTCCCTTCTTTCTCTTTTCCTCATTGCTTTGCTCAGCTGAGTTATAATAATCTTATTCTCACAATACATTTTTTGGAGATATACAGATCAAAGACCTGAGTTTTAGTCTTTACTCAGTGATTATATGAGGTTGAAAATCTACTTTCATATTTAAATATTGATCTATTAATCTATGAAAGTGTACAAAATGTTTCACTTCAGAGCCCCATGACCTGAATTTTAAAGGTATATTAAGCATTTAAGATTATCCATTATTATTATTTATTTACACTCTTCAGTCACTTTTTAAGTGTACCTATTAGATTTCATGGTCAGTTTTTTGCACTTTTATCAATAGCATTCTTATTCAGTTGAGCTTTTATTCTGGTCAGTTCTTCTTTGACCTAAGAAACCAGAATATTTCCAATGAGTATGCCAAAGATTCCTCAAAACTTAATATTTTTGAGCCCTACATCCCCTGATTATATTTTACTTTGCAAGTTGCACATTAGTATGACTTGGATTTGGAAATACATGATGAAATTCTTAAGAAAAAAGGCCCTGAGCAAGAGGAATAGAAAGCACAGATATAATGACATTGAGGGAAAGAAGCCACACACAAGAAACTATACCTTGTGATTTCGTTTATAAAATGTACAAATACAGATAAAGCTAATCTATGCACTGGTTACAGGATTATATAGACAGTGACGGGAGAGGAGAAAAAGGAAGTTCCTTGGAGTGCAGGTAGATTTTTATTTTTTATTCTGAATTCTGGTTGCAAACTTCAACAAACTGCATCTACCATGTCTATACTGGTGTTTGGACATCCTCCATGGCTGAGCAGTAAAGAATCTGTCTAAAATGCAGGAGATGCATGGAGATGCTCATTTGATCCCTGGGTGGGGAAGATCACTTGGAGGAGAGCATAGCAACCCACTCCAGTATTCCTGCCTGGAGAATCCCACAGACAGAGGAGTCTGGCAGGCTACAGTCCATAGGGTCACAAGAGTTAGACACAACTGAAGCCTCTGAGGACACATGCAAACTTAGGCTTGGCATGTTGCCCTTTAATAAGATCTTAAAAAAACAAAAACAAAAACCTATGTCCATGTTTAACAACACAGGGGCAAGTTTTCACTTGGATATTATCAAGTGTTTATCAAGTTTGTATTTCTACTAAAATATAAAAAATATGGTTAGTGGCTACATCTCTGAAAAGAAAAAAATTTGCCAAGGTTCTTGCAGAACTTGTGCGTCATCCATTAAGAGATATTTCTTGGGGCTAACAACTCAGTAAAATCTGAGGTGAATTTCTGGCAAAGTCATTTGTCATTTTCAAGTCAGCATGGTTTTGGCACCTGCTTGTCAACAAAGACTGCCATTATTGGAAACTCACTTTTAGCAAAGTTGTCTGCTTCTGACCAAATGGATTATGATATGGCAGAAAAAGTAAGTGAAATTTTCCTGGCCATATCAGTAATTAGTACAGGTGGCTGACTCAATAGTTTCATGATTGATATGACTTGTTAATTTTATAGTTTGTAGACAGACTATGACAGGTAATATTGTCTGGTCACACTAGCTTACAGAATGCATCTTCTATAAGTATGTTCAAATTCAGTTTGGACTTGCATGCTAGGTATTCTAGATGCTTATCTTTTAGTGAGGTATCTTTGTCCCTTAGATCCGATTCATGTTTTTTCTGTTGTTGATGGTGGTGATGATTTTCTGTTTCTTCTTTTTTTTTAGGTTTATTTTTCAGAAATTAGAGATAATATCCTTATGGATTTTATCATTTTTCATATTAGCTCTCAATACAAAATGATATGCTTAACAGCTACAATGATTTCATCCAGTTTTCTCTGGAACAATTTGTGTCTGAACTGGTGAATATGTGATGCCCTACCTCTGCTACTGCTGCTGCTACTAAGTCGCTTCAGTCATGTTCCACTCTGCAATCCCATAGACAGCAGCCCACTAGGCTCCTCTGTCCCTAGGATTCTCCAGGCAAGAATACTGGAGTGGGTTGTCCCAATGCATGAAAGTGAAATGTGAAACTGAAGTCGCTCACCCGTGTCCAACTCTTAGTTACCCCATGAACTGTAGCCTACCAGACTCTTCCATCTGTGGAATTTTCCAGGCAAGGGTAATGGAATGGGTTACCATTTTCTTCTTCAGTGATGCCCTAAGGGAATGCTAAATATGGCTAATGTTGAACTGTCTCTCATTTCACTTTCTCTCTTGTGCACATATGTAAAATAAAATTGCACATAAAAATTGGACAGTGGAGTAGCTGTTCATAAAAATAATCAAGGTAGGCATCTGGTGAAAACATGTGCTCAATTGTTTTGTTCAGTTTATTTAGACCTCAGCATCTTTAACATTTCTGTAAGTAATTCTCTAGTCTTTATAAAGCAAATTCAAGTTGGGTTTCTTCTACCTCCAAAAATAACTTATTAGAAAAATTTTCAGTGGTAACTATCTTCTACTTCTTAATGTATTTAGTTGTGTTGTTTTCATGTTCACTCCTAATTAAGGATAAAATTTTGAGGTTATTTTTATGTTACCATTGGTCAATATGCTGTTCTACTGAATTATGTTGTGCAACATAAATACATGTTATTAGAAAGTGGAGAACTGCCTTTATCATTAGAGCTCCTAAGGAGTAGCTATAAGTGATCATTTTTTAATGCTTGATAAATCTTCAAAGTTTTCTATGTTTCTGTTTAACTCAGCTGTAATTAATGCCAGAATTGCCTACCATGAGTAAGAATTTGGATTTATTTTTTAATCTAATAGAAAAATAAATTTTGCTTCCAGAGGGATCAAAGATGGGAAAGTAGATAGAGATTTACTTTTAAATCACTGAAAATATGCAATGTTCTGAATACTAGCAAATATTAGTTGAGGTATTTTACATGGTTTGGTTATTCATCTTAAATCTGAGCTGTGTCTTGTATTATACCTGTTGTGAGTGTGCATTGTTTCTGAAATTCAAAACTAATTTGTTTAGTGAGTAGACAAATGCATAAATAAACATTTACATTTTATCAAAAATTTTCCTTTGAGTAATACATCAGTCTAATTCTGACAGGAAATAGAGGCTATGCTCAGGCTGAATTTGAATAACAAGTTGAAAAAGGGAATGTTCAAAAAAAAAAGAAAGAAAACAGGCAGGGTATAGGGAAATCTCAAGGGATACTTGACAATTTGAAGGCTAATCATTGAATTTAGGCCTGAAAGAAGTAGAGAAGGAAGCAGTAATAAAAACTAGATAGAAAGACCTCATGGAAAGGGCTGCCTCAATAATCTTGCATGTGTGCATGCATGTGTTGTCACTTCAGTATGTCCAGCTCTTTGCAACTCTATGGACTGTAGCCCACCAGGCTCCTCAGTCCATGGGATTCTCCAGACAAGAATATCCAGGATTGGGTAGCCATGCCCTCCTCTAGGGAATCTTCCTAATTCAAGGACTGAGCCGACATCTCCTGCACTAGAGACAGTTTAACCAGAGGGAGGCTAATGTGCAAGTGGAATCACTGGGAACTCCCACTCTTGTCTTCCTTAGATCTCTTGCTTCGTGTTCTCTTTAGATGAGCACAACCAGAAGCCAAAGGCCAAGTAGCCCACTGATATTTGTACATAGAGTTCAGCCCCCCAGACACATGGCTGGCTAGAGTGTCATACAAGGGACAAACAGAAGCTCTCTAACTCTATCATAGTGCTTCTGGGAACTTTCTTACATTTATTCTGATGCATATTATTTAGTTACTTTAGGATGAGTATCAAGAAGTGAACTTAGTAGATTTATCCTACTACACCAAATAATACAAAATTGCTATCTACACTTAAACCTATGATAATGGGAATAAACAGACATTATCTTTCTCAATATGTAAGGAAATAGAATGCCCACACCACCACCCATGAAACAGTCTTGCTTGTGGTGTTAAATATCAACCTAAAAGTGATCAGTTTGGGAGAGTATAATGTTCATGAGAATGAAGGACATGGGGAACAAGTTATAGAATCCTAAGATACCATTCAATCAAATCTAGAATGTGAGACATTCTATAAGACAAATGAATACTAGTCTATAGGACAAATGAATACCAGTCTTTTCCAGCACACCAAATACAAGGCAATAAAAAGGAAGGAAAGATCTTTAAAAAACCTTGGAGACATGAGCACTGTATACAGTATGTACATGTAAGTTGAACTAAATCCAAACCTGCATCAATGACAATGATATTATTAAAAAAATACTAATATGGGCAGGAATTCAGTTCAGTTCAGTTGCTCAGTAGTGTCTAACTCTGTGATCCCATGGACTGCAACATGCCAGGCTTCCTCGTCCATCACCAAGCCCCGGAACTTACTTAAACTAATGTCAAGTCAGTGATACCATCCAATTATCTTATCCTCTGTCAACACCTTCTCCTGCCTTCAGTATTTTCCAGGGTGAGGGTCTGTCCCAATGAGTTAGTTCCTACATCAGGTGGCCAAAGTATTTGAGCTTTAGCTTCAGCATCAGTCCTTCTGATGAATATTAAGGACTGATTTCCTTTAGGATTGACTGCTTTGATCTCCTTGCAGTCCAGAGAACTCTCAAGAATCTTCTCCAACACCATAGTTCAAAAGCATCAATTATTCTATGCTCAGCTTTCTTTATGGTTCAACTCTCACATCCATACATGACTATTGGAACGACCATAGTTTGACTATATGGACCTTTGTCAGTAAAGTAATGTATCTGCTTGTTAATATGCTGTCTAGATTGGTTATAGCTTTTCTTCCAAGGAGCATGGGTCTGCTAATTTCATGGCTGCAGTCACCATCTGCAGTGATTTTGAAGCCCAAGAAAATAAAGTCTGTCACTGTTTCCATAGTTCATCCACTTATTTGCCATGAAGTAAGGGGACCAGATACCATGATCTTTATTTTTTGAACATTGAGATTTTTTTTTTTTATTTTTACTTTATTCTACATTACAATACTGTATTGGTTTTGCCACACATTGACATGAATCAGCCACAGGTGATTTTTCATTTTTCATCAAGAGGCTCTTTAGTTCCTCTTTGCTTTTTGCCATAAGGGTGGTGTCATCGGCATATCTGAGGTTATTGGTATTTCTCTCTGCAATCTTGATTCCAGCTTGTGCTTCATCCAGCCTGACATTTCGTATGATGTACTCTGCATATAACTTAAATAAGCAGGGTAACAATATACAGCCTTGATACACTTCTTTCACAGTTAGGAACCAGTCCACTATTCCATGTCCTGTTCCAATTGTTGCTTCCTGACCTGCATATAGATTTCTCAGGAGGCAGATAAGTGGTCTGATATTCCCATCTCTTTAAGAATTTTCTACTGTTTGCTGTGATCCACACAGTCAAAGGTTTTAGTGTAATTGGTGAAGCAGAAGTAGATGATGTTTTTCTGGAATTCTTTTGCTTTTTCTATGATCCAATGGATGTTGGAAATTTGACCTCTGCTTCCTCTGCCTTTTCTGAGCCCAAATTGAACCTCTGGAAGTTCTCAGTTTATGTATTGTTGAAGCCTCACCTGGAGAATTTTGAGCATTACTTTGCTAACATGTGAGATGAGTACAATTGTGTGGTACTCTGAATCTTTGGCATTGCCTTTCTTTGGGACTGAGTGAAAACTGACCATTTCCAGTCCTGTGGCCACTGCTGAGTTTTCCAAATTTGCTGGCATATTGAGTGCAGCACATTAACAGCATATCTTTTAGGATTTGAAATAGCTCAGCTGGAATTCCATCACCCAACTGCTTGTTTTTTAAGTGGGTTTTATAAATACACAAGTTAGTAAGAGATTAGAAAAGCATTTAACAGATAAAGAATAATAGTTGTATGATTGTCTTTAAAACAATCCAGTGAACACACAAGCAAGCAAAAAGTGAGGGAGCTGGAGGAATAGCAGAAGGTAAATGATATAAATAAATCTGACAAAATGTTGCTAATCATGGAAATCAAGTAAAGTGTACATGGAGATTAATCATATAATTCTCCCCACTTTGTGTATTTGATAATTTTCATTAAAAGGCTTAAAGAAAAAGTTAATTAAAATGACTAGGAAAAGAATCAAGCTGATTTATTCTCACATTAGCAGAATATTAGTGTTCTCATTGCCTTTCACCCTCCCCTTACTATTCTAAGGTATGTTTATTTTAGTGAACCTGAATTATTTCTTAATAGTTTAATACTATCTAATTTTTCTCTAAATTTTTATTTCCCTGGATAGTATATGAAGCTAAGTATTCATGTATTTACTGATCAGTTCATTTTCCTCCTGTGTGAATTGTTTACATAATTTCTATTTGATTTACTTTTCCTTAATAATGTCTAATTAATTTTTGTACATTTTGTGTATTGCTTGGTAGTTATATTCACTGCAAATATTCTCCTTCAGTTCAATACCTGTTTTTTTTTTTTTACATTATTAATGTTTTTTTTACATGATTTTTTCAAGAAATGCCATTTTGAATGTTTTCTAAGAAAAAACAATCCCCCAAATATATTTTCTGCTATTTTTTTCTAATATTTATACTTTTATATTTAGACTTTATTTTACACAAAATAACATTCAGAAAACTAAAACCGTGGCATCTGGTCCCATCACTTCATGGGAAATAGATGGGGAAACAGTGGAAACAGTGTCAGACTTTATTTTGGGGGGGCTCCAAAATCACTGCAGATGGTGACTGCAGCCATGAAATTAAAAGATGCTTACTCCTTGGAAGAAAAGTTATGACCACCCTAGACAGTATATTCAAAAACAGAGACATTACTTTGCCAACAAAGGTCTGTCTAGTCAAGGCTATGGTTTTTCCAGTGTTCATGTATGGATGTGAGAGTTGGACTGTGAAGAAAGCTGAGTGCCGAAGAATTGATGCTTTTGAACTGTGGTGTTGGAGAAGACTTGAGAGTCCCTTGGACTGCAAGGAGATCCAACCAGTCCATTCTAAAGGAGATCAGTCCTGGGTGTTCTTTGAAGAGAATGATGCTAAAGCTGAGACTCCAGTACTTTTGCCACCTCATGCGAAGAGTTGACTCATTGGAAAAGACTCTGATGCTGGGAGGGATTGGGGGCAGGAGGAGAAGGGGACGACTGAGGATGAGATGGCTGCATGGCATCACCGACTCGATAGACATGGGTTTGGGTGAACTCTGGAAGTTGGTGATGGACAGGGAGGCCTGGTGTGCTGCAATTCATGGGGTTGCAAAGAGTTGTACATGACTGAGTAACTGAACTGAACTGATGAGGTGAAAATGTATATTTTTTCCACAAATGTATAATCCACCAACTAATTTACAGCATCATTCACACTTCCCTACTGGTTTGCAACATGACTTCCTCTTTGTACAGATTTCAAAATCATGTGTGAGTCTGCTTCTAGATCCTGCTCCATTAGAGTACTTGTACATTTCCGTGAAGTTGTTATATACTGAATTACTATAGCTTTAGAATAAGACAATGTAAATGATGTACACATTTCCTGAACGATTTTCTTCTTCTTTAAAACTGTCTTGTTTATTCATGTCTCTTATCTTTTCTTATAAACTTTAAAGCCAAATTGTGAAGTCCCATAAAACAGTCAGTGATACTCTGTGTGTGGCTTCAAAGGCTCACTGTTACATGGAAGACAAAATTTCCCAGAATAATTTATAAAGTCATTGCAAGTGTAATCAGACATGTGCCTGTCTTAATATATTCAAGTTTCTTCTATGATCTTCAGTAAAGATTTATAATTTTCTCCATGAAGACTTTTGCATTTCCCTAGGTTTGCTTGAAAAACACCTTACATTTTTATTGCCATTGTGAATGCAATTTCGATATAATATTTCTTTTGTTTTAGTACATGTGTAAGAATATGATTAATTTGCATCTTACATAGTTTATTAGACTTTTTTACTAACTGTAGTTTTTTACAGTATTTTTTGATATTTTCTAGGTAAATAACATTAATTCTTGAGCAAATCAACAGTTTTATTTTTCCAGTTTTTATATTTCCCTCCCTCTCCCAATCCTTATTTTGCTGTGCTGGTTAGGACTTCTTAGCTGAAATGCTGATGCTTCTAAAGTTTTATCAGTAAATATAATAATGTTTAATCTAGTTTATGTTGCTATCATTTTTGTTTCTGTTCATATGCTTAAAAGTTTAGGGGAATCACTGTTTTAAATTTTCTAACTGTCTATATTAGGAATAAGTGTAAAATTTTGTCAAATATTTTTTGGATATATTAAAAGAATTATATTTTTCTTCATTAAAAATTGAATTTAAATATTATATATTTTTAAAATTTCTTTGTACTTTGTTTCTTTAATTTTTGCTCTTTGAGTGTCTCTTGATTGTCTGTTGAATACTAGATACTTTTTGATAATATATTAAGAACTCTAAATTTGGCTCTTATCTCTCTCTAACCTGAGTTGTTGCTATTTCTTTGTTTATAAACTTGCCTAGACTAAAAATGTGATGTTGGTCTCTCTATTAACATTATGGTATGGTCATTGGTCTCTGCTCAAATTTTTGGTTGATTTTATTTCTAAGCTAGAGTTCCTGGGCTTGCATAGGTTAGACGTCATCCACCTTTGGCTAGAGTTAGTGCTCAAAAATTTCAAGCCAGTAAAGCTTCAAAGCCTCAGCTGATGAATTTGTGTGTGGGTGAGGGTGTGTTCAAATTTCAGGTCATTTTCAAATCTCCCTTGACTCTTCCCTGTTCATTGTATTAACTTGCCACCCCGTCTCCCCTGCAGTACTGTAGATATGCATGGGTGCAGTATGTCCTCCCTGATCATTTCTGCACAGTGCATAACCTTTGGTTGATGTCTTATGTATGGGCTGTGCTGTGCTTAGTTACTCAGTCCTGTCAGACTCTTTGTGACCACGTGGGCTGTAACCCACCAGGCTCCTTTATCCAAACAAGATTACTGGAGTGGGTTGCCATGCCCTCCTCCAGGGTATCTTCTCAAACCAGATCTCCTACATTGCAGGCAGATTCTTTATCACTGTTTGAACTATCAGAGAAGCCCCTTGGGTAGACGGCAAATTAACTTTGCTGTTTATGACTATTTCATCTTACTGGAACTCTCTGTTAAATATCCTGTTAGACTGATGGTGCTCTTTGCTTGCTTGCTACTGAATCACCACCTTGACAAGTAGCAGCAACAAAGGTGCCAGTTTTCACAGTTTGCCATGGCCATGCGTTCATGGAAAGGGCTGATGACAGAACTCATTTGCAGATAAGGAGAAAGGGAAGCAGCCTAGGAAAATAATGCCATATACCTGCATTGTTCTTTCTTGTAGTTCATTAATAAATGTATTTTCCAGGAATAATCACTTCTCAGTTTTTCCGATACATTTGGTCAAATTCCAGAGTGCTCATGAAATTTTGGTTTGGGATATTTTGTCCCACTTGATAGTTATTTTTTAGCATGTGAAGTTGTCAACTTAATTACTCCATCATAGGGGAAAGTCAGAACTCTATTATATTTTTTTATGTTCTATGATTTATAGGCCCATCTAATTTGCCCAGTGATCATGCCCTTTGAGTTATTAAGTGTTTCAAAAGCCCTTCAGGTCTGAATACTTTACTTTCAGAGCCCTTTCACTGTGATTCCCTGAACCAGCAAAATGCTTTATTGTCTCTTAAATGGTTTTTAATTTCAGTGTGGATTTGGCCTGTATTTGCTCTTTCCTGGCCAAGTCAGGGTCTTCTTTTGGGTAAATTAAATTTCGTTTACTGATTTACCAGCTTTTAGTGGACTTGAGATGTTGCTCAGAAAATTATTTTATCTTAAATTTATTCCAGCATGTTAATAAATTCATAATTCTCAACTAGCAACTCTGCTTCTGCCACTGCTGTTCCACATATTTTGTATGGTCTCGCTTTTATTATATGAATTTATAGAGAGCAAACATGGATTTGGCTTTACTGACATATTTATTTAGCTATGATCTGACTCTTGAAAAATCTGTATGCAGGTCAGGAAGCAACAGTTAGAATTGGACATGGAACAACAGACTGGTTCCAAATAGGAAAAAGAGTATGTCAAGGCTGTATATTGTTACCCTGCTTATTTAACTTCTATGCAGAGTACATTATGAAAAATGCTGGACTGGAAGAAACACAAGCTGGAATCAAGATTGCTGGGAGAAATATCAATAACCTCAGATATGCAGATGACACCACCCTTATGGCAGAAAGTGAAGAGAAGTTAAAAAGCCTCTTGATGAAAGTGAAAGAAGAGAGTGAAAAAATTGGTTTAAAGCTCAACATTCAGACAATGAAGATTATGGCATTTGGTCCCATCACTTCGTGGGAAATAGATGGGGGAAACAGTGGAAACAGTGTCAGACTTTATTTTTTGGGCTCCAAAATCACTGCAGATGGTGACTGCAGCCATGAAATTAAAAGACGCTTACTCCTTGGAAGAAAAGTTATGACCAACCTAGACAGCATATTCAAAAACAGAGACATTACTTTGCCGACTAAGGTCCGTCTAGTCAAGGCTATGGTTTTTGCTGTGGTCATATATGGATGTGAGAGTTGGACTGTGAAGAAGGCTGAGCGCCAAAGTATTGATGCTTTTGAACTGCGGTGTTGGAAGAGACTCTTGACAGTCCCTTGGACTGCAGGGAGATCCAACCAGTCCATTCTGAAGGAGATCAACTCTGGGATTTCTTTGGAAGGAATGATGCTAAAGCTGAAACTCCAGTCCTTTGGCCACCTCATGCGAAGAGTTGACTCATTGAAAAAGACTCTGATGCTGGGAGGGATTAGGGGCAGGAGGAGAAGGGGACGACAGAGGATGAGATGGCTGGATGGCATAACTGACTCAATGGAGGTGAGTCTGAATGAACTCTGGGAGTTGGCATGCTGAGATTCATGGGGTCGCAAAGAGTCAGACATGACTGAGTGACTGAACTGAACTGAATGTTTCCTTGTCCCCTTCCCATTTTTTGCTTCTATCTTGATACTAATGCATAATTTACTGTTGATATTATTTCAGTCGCCAGATTTTCATTCTAGTAGTTTTTCTTTTCATGAACAAATTATCCTATGTAAAATTTCAAGTAAGCAGTAACCTCACAAGAGTGTGTGGCAGATTATTATTAAGTAATAAGTGACAAGGAAAATGACTATGAGATTCCTGGTGGCAGTAAATATCATCTACTATGTTACTCTGATGCTGGTTTCATTGATCTTAAGGGATAATGGGAAGAGAGCAATAGCTCTTGGTCTTTAACTACACACACACACACACACACACACACACACACACACACACACACACATATATATATCAGATGGTTTGGATTAACTACAATATTTTGCCTGACTTACTTAGTGTGGTTCTTGTAATAAAACTGTGAAGTAAGTACTATTAATAGTCACATTTTTTTTTAAGTTAAGAGATGAAGGTATGGGGCACAATTTTGAATTACTGAAGAGACCAGCATGGCATGGTCCAGACTGATCAGAATAGATGCTAGCTTCATACAATGAGGATGGCTTCCCTGGTACATCAAGACTAGAGTTGCTAAGGAGGGTGAATCAATGTTGCATTTAGCTGCAAATGGCAGGGATTCCATTTCTTTCATATCACAATAAATCAGGGGTTAGACTGGTGCTGGATTGCATATGTCTTTACTATAATGTGTCCATGCACTTTTTGTGTGTCCTCTTACTTTGTCTGTAGCTTTTGCCCTCATGATCACAAGATGGATGTTGAATCTTCAGACATCATGTTAGTATTCCCAAGAGGAAGAAAAAATGGTGAAGGCAAAGTGTCAAATAGATATAGTTGTGCCTTTTATAAACTTTTCTTGATTCTGTCCCATGAATGCACTGAATACTAACCCAAACATTAGGTGCCTCCTGATGTGATAAGATATAAATTATCCATAGAATTATATATATATATATATATATATATTTATAAAGTATTCTTGCCAAAAAGTTGAATTTGAATTAAATGAATGAGAACTTAGGCTAACATCCAATTATAGTAAGCACAGGACTAAAGAAATAGGTTAAATGACACCAAGAATATGCAATCATATATATTCAAAAAATAGGCTGTTCTATGGGACAAGTAACTAGATTTCACCAACAATTCAAAGACATACAGAAAAATGACAGAACAATGGATGGGTATGATTACTCTAGATTAAAAGAGATTTATGAATTGGTCAGAATGGTCATCATCAAAAAAAAATATAACAACTATAATTGCTGGGGAGGATGTTGAGAAACAGGAATCTTCCTGCACTGGTGGTGAGAATCTAAGTTGATACAAACATTCTGAAGAACAACATTAGAAATTCCTTCAAAAAAAAAGAAAGAAAGAAAACCAGAAATAAAACTACCTTAAGACCCAGCATTTCCACTACTGGGCATATAGCCTGAACAAACCATAATTCAAAATGATACACATACCCCAGTGTTCATTACAGCACTATTTACGAGCACCAGGACATTAATGAAAATTAGATGCCCATTGACAGATGAATGGATAAAGAAACTGTGGTAAATATATACGATGGAATATTAGCCATGAAAATAAACAAATTTGATGAACCTAAAACCTGTTATACAGAGTGAAGTAAGTCAGAAAGAGAAAAACAAATATCATATATTAACACATTTATGTAAACTAGGAAAATGGTACTTATGATCCTATTTGCCGGGCAAGAATACAGATGCAGACATAGAAGATGATTTTATGGACACAGTGAGGGAAGACGAGGAGAGGATGAGTTGAGAGAGTAGCATTGACATGTATACACCACCATGTGTAAAAAAGCTAGCTAGTAGAAAGCTGCTGTATAGCATAGGGAGCTCAGCTCGATGCTTTGTGATGACCTAGAGGGGTTGCCCTCCCTGGTGGCTCAGAGGTTAAAGCGTCTGTCTGCAATGAGGGAGATCCGGGTTCGATCCCTGGGTCGGGAAGATCCTCTAGAGAAGGATGTGGCAACCCACTCCAGTATTCTTGCCTGAATAATCCCACGGACGGAGGAGCCTTGTGAGCTACAGTCCACGGGGTCACAAAGAGTCAGACACAACTGAACAACTTCGCTTTCACTTTTTTTCAGAGGGATGGGATGGAGGGGTGGAAGGGAGGCTCTAGAAGAAGGATATTTATGTTTATTTATGGCTAATTTGCTTTGTTGTATGGCAGAAACCAACACAAAATTGTAAAGCAATTATCCTCCAATAAAATTTTTTAAAAAGAAACAAAGAAATAATAAAAAATAAAAGAGGTTTAGAAGACATTACAGTCAAATACAATGAGCATTATTTGTTTGCATCCTGATTCCAAATGTCAATTTTTGAAAGAAGGAAATTTTAATTGGACTCAATTCTAAATGACATTAATAATTGACAATTTTGTAAGTGTGGTAATGGAATCTTGGTTTTGTAAAGAAAATGTTCTTACTTTTGAAAGATATATCTAGACATATTTATGGATGGAACTATAATCAGATATTTGCTTTAAATACTTTGGCAACAACAATAACAAGAATGAGTAGGAAACGAGGTTTAAGAAATAATTTAGAAAAGGAAAAGAAGCACAGGACTAAGTCACAGAATTTCAATGCATAAAGTGAAACAGGAGAAAACAAAAAGAAAAAAAGAAAATGAAGAAAAAACCGTTAAAACTAGAAATCAACCTCAAAAAGTTAGGTTTTTTTTTATTTTTTTTCATTCCATTGTCTTTGCAGGACTAACCTTAGATTAATCTGCAGATTCCTCAACATCTCACCTTCGAAGGCTATTGATTTCTTTCCGCTGTGTCACTCAGATGCTCTAGTTACTCACTCTCCCTTGGTTTCACCACTAACCACACATGTACATTAGAATATGACCCGACTTTACTGATGTTAGGGGACTTAGCAGATGTTTATGTAGCAGAAACACAACCAACTTAAAATTAAGCTCAGGCTTTGGCCTCCCACACTATTTCTCAGTCCTCCCTGTTCTCTTTGTTCTCCCTGACAATTCCCAGAAAGTTCCTCTACGTTGTTGTACAGATGGTTGTCGCTGTCTGCATTCATTTGTATTCCCAAAAATCTCAATGTGTCTGGTAAATGATACACCATCTCTTTTGAGTTTCATCCTTTCTCTTTCCCACATCAGTCTCTGTAAACAAAGACCAAGAAATAACAAGATGTGCTTCCTCAGTGATGTAAACTGTGCTATGTCTCTACTTCCCTACCTCCGGAAAGCAAAAGTAGCATATAATTCTGGTTTTAAATATTTTTTCTTTCAATTTCAAAGGTGCTCATCTAATCAAAATTATACTTTACATCAGGTGGGATACCTGATGTTACCAATCCCAGGTATTGGGGAGGACTCTAAATCCTTCTGCTCATTGCATCCTGGTGTGGAGTCACCACGGAAACCACATACAGTCAAGCACTGGATGAAACAATGCTTCACTTATTCAGAAAAGAGATATAGCAGGATCAGCTTTAGTAGTGGGAGTCCATCAGTACCCCCAGGGCAATTAACCTGTGTGCAACCCTCTATGTCCTTCTTATAGGACACTATCCCCTCTCTGCAGAGGACAGATAAAAGAGTGGGGTTGCACAGGTACCCTGTGATGCATTCATTCTAAACAGAGACAGAAGTTTAGAGTCCCATACAAGGTGACAAGGCTGACACAGGTTGTGTGGACTCTTTGCTTTTGTTAAGGATGTGTTCCAGACCCAAGGCTCATTCTCATATGGCTGAATGGGGGAAGAAAGAAATGTGCATAACCTTTCCTAATATTTTATATACTATTTTAATTTTTATTTTACATTTTTTATGTTCTTAACAATTACTGGCAATTTTATCATGCTTGCTTTTAAAAACTCTTAAAAGGAAAGGTTCTTACATATCTTTTGTTATTGTCACCAAGTGTGGAAGATAGATTAGCTATATTCTTCTCTGTCTTCACAATTATGTTATTTTAGAACACTTTGATACAAAGACTTTTCCTTACTGTGATTGCTGGAATGATATATACTCTATAATAGTCATGGCTGTAATAATAATATTAAAGTGTAATGATGAACAAGCAGTTCTGGGCAACTGTTTTTTCATCTGAAAAAGGAAGAATTTAAGATGAGTGAACAATAGTAACATCACCAAATTTAAGCTTTTTTCAGTGTATTTTATTTCATTTTTGAAAAAAAAAAAGAGAATTCAATGGCATAGAAAGATTAATCTCCCAAAGATAGTATTAAAAGACAAGGTAAATATAGATTTCTGTTTCTTAGTATCTTTGCCTAAGGAGATAAAATTCCTAAGATTTACTTTTCCAAGTTACATGAAAAATTTTGTATGGGCAGCAAATCCAGGTACAGATGTTCTGAACTGGCTTGATCTGTACAAATCACATACAGCATCAAACTTCTGTATGTACACACAGAGTTGGAAATGGAAGGCCACTTTTCCTTTTAGGAGAAGTGACTCTAGAGAGATATCAAGCTGGGCACAAAAGTAAAGTTCTATTAAGTGATGGTGATGTCACACCTCTTCAGTGCCTTTAAAGATAAAGTATTCCCAGAGTTTGAATCAATCTGTTTGAGCAGCATTTCCCTATGAGCTCTAACAAATGTGTATAAATAGAGGACAAGATTCACATCCACAGTGTCTGTGCCAGCACTGAGATGATGATTAATGAAACACTGCTGAGCTGGAGATTTGTAAAGAATGGATGGCAGCAGGATTCCCAAGGAGTTTTTGAATTGGAATTGAAGAAGATAAGTTCAAGCAGGGTGGACAGAAGAAATGCTATAAGGATGAACAAAATTGCAGCTTCAAATAATGCAATCTAGATGTGGATTCCTAAGAAACCATGAATAATGGGGTCATACTTCTTGTTCAAAGCTTCAGGTTGAATAAGTCTGAATTATAGACCCATGACTAAGAGCAGACTAAGTTGGTATACTAGAACCACATGGATTTAGACCCGTAAGACAGAACATATGAATAATCTAAACAGTGATTATTTGATGTATTCTTTTGAACTACCTGTGGGGAAAATTCCTTGCTTAATCATTGCAAAATAAATACTTAAATTCCTCAGATTACACAAATTTCCATTATTTTGAGAATCAACAATTTTAGACAAACACTTGCAAAGTCATTTACTGCAAATCATTCTTTTACACTAGTAGTAGGTTTCTCAGTTTTTTAAAATCAGGAAACCCCTGATTCACTGATTTATTTTATAATCCTGAATCAATTAAATAATAATTTTATCATTCACGTTTCCATTTAATTAAGAACAATTTCTACATTTGTCTGAATTTGCTATGATTTATTTCAGACTTATCATGAGGGTGCATGTATGTACCACAGGGCCACTAGTGGCTCAGAGGGTAAAGAATCTGCTTGCAGGAGACTAGGGTTCAGTCCCTGGGTTGGCAGATCCCCTAGAGAATGGACGGGCAACCCACTCCAGTATTCTTGCCTGGAGAATCCCACGGACAGAGGAGACTGGCAGGCTATAGTCCATGGGGTTGCAAAAGTTGGACATGACTGAGCAACTAACACTCACTCACTGCATGTACCACACACTGGATTAAGGACTTCATTTCTAATTTAACAGAAAAGCCATCTTGATAAATATTTCTGTATTCACTAACATTTTTTATAACAAGAATCTGAGGATAAGTCAGGGTAACTAGTAGTTAATAGTAATAACTCACAACACGCATGCTCAGTCATACTAGAGTGGGTTGCTGTTTCCTCCTCCAAAGGATATTCTGAACCCAGGGGTCAAATCCATGTCTCCTGAATCTCCTTCATTGGCAGGTGGATTCTTTATTACTGTGCCACCTGAGGAAATCATATTCCATTATCTCATACAGTCTGTGAAAGACCCAAGTCATGTTTTACCAATCTCAGGAATTCAATGACTCTTACAGATTTTTTTCCAATTTATAAATTTGCAGTGCAAACAGACTTTTAAAAATTGATCAATCAACATGAATTTAGCAAGTTTCAGTTAATTTTAGCACCTGTAATATATTCTGTGTTTGAGTCCCCAGTATTCATTCAGCCCTGTTGCTGCTGCTAAGTCACTTCATTTGTATTTGACTCTGTGCAACCCCATAGATGGCAGCCCACCAGGCTCCCGTCCCTGGGATTCTCCAGGCAAGAATACAGGAGTGGATTGTCATTTCCTTCTCCAGTGCATGAAAGTGAAAAATGAAGGTGAAGTTGCTCAGTCGTATCCAACTCTTAGAGACCCCATGGACTGCAGCCTTTCAGGTTCCTCCGTCCATGGGATTTTCCAGGCAAGAGTACCGGAGTGGGCTCATTCAGTCCTATCTGATAATAAAAAGTCACATTAATCCCAATCCTCTTGCCTGGCCAGTGAAAGGAAAGTCACGTCTCTTGATCACTCTGGGTAAAGATAGGAACACAGAGGGTTTTCCTGGTAGCTGAGCTGATAAAGAATCTGCCTGCCATGTGGGATATCTGGGTTTGATCCCTGGGAGGATCCCTTGGAAAAGCGAACAGCTACCTACTCCAGTATTCTGGCCTGGAGAATTCCATGGACTGTATAATCCATGTGGTGGCAAAGAGACAGACATGACTGAGTGACTTTCACTTTCATGGTAGGAACACAGGGCATGAGGATATTCTGCTCTTGGGATCAACTAGATTTAGAGCAAGGCCAATTGTGAAGGAGAGAAAGAACTTAAATCTTTTTTTTTTTTCACATTGTAAGCCCACAAACCTACTGAATCTGAGTCCAGTCCTACTTATAAGCCTTGTGAGCTTATACATGAAACATTTTAAGCCAGTTTATGTAGGGTTTCCTGTTATTTGCAATAAAAAATTAGGAATAGTAAGAGATCAGGATTGGTAGATATCATAGGATCCAATTAGAGTGAATCTAAAAGCCAGACAAAAGTATATAACTAGCTCTGCATAAAATAAGGAGTCATTCTCAGTTTTTAAAGTGATAATGTCATGATACAAGATGTCATTACTACTACTGGCTTGGCAGTGTTATGCAACATGGATTCATTGGTAGAGTGTGGTAATATTTTGGCTTAATATTTAAGACATAAAATAAATAGAGCTTATATTAGAGAGAAGACAGGAGATGAAACCACGATGTGATAAGAAATTATACAATTTTTAATTACTTATGCTAGATTGTTAGGATATAGAAAAGTAAAATTCAAAGATGAATATGTGTTTCCCTGTTTAATAACATTTATATAGAGTCTTTCAAGCTGGCTTTCATTTTCTAGGTTTTTACATATATTGATTCTAACTATCAAACAGCCTTATATGTTGGTCATCTTTCTCTTTTAGAGATGAGAAAACAGAATAACTCATTCAAACCTCATAGCAATTGAATGGCAGAGGTAGGATTAAAATTTATGTAGATAAATAACAAATGTGGAGCTCTGAAGGAATGGTCTTGGGAAAATAAAAAGTCTTAAATATGCAGGGTTTGAGATACTGATGAGGCCCATAGGTATCCAGGACCAGAGTTTAAGTGAATGAATGGTTGAGGCAGTGAATAATCTCAGAATTTTAGATTTAACACCAGTAAATCATAAAAGCAATAACCTAACAATATCATATAAATTTGAAAAGCATTCTTCAAGACTACTTAGCAAGAATTCAAGTGACTTACTGAATTAATAAGATTTTAATTTATGGCAGCAGTATAAAGAGCACAAATTTTAAAAAATTACCAAAAACAAACTGGACATTGGCAATGACTTTGCTCTTAAAAAACAACAACAACAACAACAACAACAAACCAACAACAACAACACATGTTTTCAAACAAGGATGGGGTTATTGTGTGACTAACTTTCATCAGTTTATCTATTATTTTATTTTATAACTTGTTAGAAACACTAAACATAAAGATGCGACCACATTGTTAATGTGCTGAAACAGCTCACATCCTCTGACAACTTAGCAGTTAATCTATCGCTTTGCATTTCAGTCTTTTTCTCTGCAAAGAGCACTCTATTTTTACTAAGTTCCTTTAGATATACAGTGGAAACAGTGTCAGACTTTATGTTTGGGGCTCCAAAATCACTGCAGATGGTGACTGCTGCCATGAAATTAAAAGACACTTACTCCTTGGAAGAAAAGTTATGACCAACCTAGACAGTATATTCAAAAGCAGAGACATTACTTTGCCAACAAAGGTCCATCTAGTCAAGGCTATGGTTTTTCCTGTGGTCATGTACGGATGTGAGAGTTGGACTGTGGAGAAGGCTGAGTACCGAAGAATTGATGCTTTTAAACTGTGGTGTTGAAGACTCTTGAGAGTCCCTTGGACTGCAAGGAGATCCAACCAGTCCATTCTGAAGGAGATCAGCCCTGGGATTTCTTTGGAAGGAATGATGCTAAAGTTGGAACTCCAGGACTTTGGCCACCTCATGTGAAGAGCTGACTCATTGGAAAAAACTCTGATGCTGGGAGGGATTGGAGGCGGGAGGAGAAGGGGACAACAGGGGATGAGATGGCTGGATGGCATCACTGACTCGATGGAAGTGAGTCTGATTGAACTCCGGGAGATGGTGATGGACAGGGAGGCCTGGTGTGCTGCGATTCATGGGGTCGCAAAGAGTTGGACATGACTGAGCGACTGAACTGAACTTAGACATACAATCACTTTAAAAAGTGAGAAAGATTATAGAGTGTGTGAAAAATTATGCATCTTCTATGTATTTTGTTGTCAGGTTGACTTTGCAAATATGGAAGAAAGAAGACGGAAATGCCTCCGTTTATGATTTAAGAAAAATGCCCAGTGATAGGCCAGGAAGAATCATCATTTCTTACACTTATCAATTAAAGATCTTTTATAGTTTGGGAACAATTAATAAGATTATCAAGATATCACTAATTCATATCTGTGTTTCAATTGATTTAATCAGACTATCATATGGAAATTTAAGTAACTTGAAGCTTCTATTCAGTGAGTAGATGAAAGAAGGATAACTAATAAGGCATCAAACTCTATTTGTGTAGGCGAATATTCTAAGTTGGCTGTAACACACAGCCATTTTAAGATTTATTTTTATTTAGTATATGCAAATAATGTAAACATTATTAGCTTTATCAAATGACATGCATACAGGAAGTATTACAATGTATACATGATCCATAGAAACTTTGGTCTTAACCAATGTCCCCTCCGGACAAAATGGTTTCAGGATGCACTCTTCAGACTTCTTTCTTAGTATCAGGTCATTCCAGGAAAATGCACAACAATTGAGCTTAAATTCAGCCAACTAAAATATTCAAGTCATTAGAAGCTTATTGTAAAAATCTGATCATTTATTGTCCCAATCAATATTTAATGTGAATATATACGCATGTAAACATTTAGTGAAGTGTTAGTTTCAAATGAACTTTTCTTGATTTTGCTTTTCAGTACTTATTAACTGACGTTTACTATGTGTCAGGGATGGGACTAGGAGAGGAAAATTGACCCTGATCTCACCCTCAAGTCACTTAGTGACAGTCTAGTAATAAGCAGAGATGACATGGAGACAAATTACTTCCAATTTTTTTAATAGATTTTGCCACTTCTTATTAATGAACTATTTTGTTATCATACCTCTAGGTTGGCAAGATCCCCTGAAGATGAGAAAGGCCACCCAACCCAGTATTCTGGCCTGGAGAATTCCGTGGATTGTGTATGAGGTTGCAAAGTGTCCAACACAGCTGAGTGACTTTCACTTTCACTTTGTTATCATATGCTTGAGTTTTGAAGTTTTCCCCAAAGAGTTCTACCTTTGAAACCCTCAAGGACAATTTTACAATTTATAAATTTTCAGCTTCATGGGAAAATATGCAGTTTTTACTTGAATTAATATTTTTTTGAAATATCTTCTTTATGCCAAATAATGTAAATGCAAATAATTTACTATCACTACTTCAAATATATACTTTATGTAAGTTAAAAACATATCTAAATCACTGAATTATTCTATTTCTGGCTTTGGATTAATTTAAAATAAGTAACTAAATGAAATATAATGGAGGAAATGTTAAAAAATTTTACAAAGGGAATGTATCACACCAAAATAAGTTGTACTTCTTTCCTCCATTTTCCTCTTTTCCCAAAATTAAAGTAGGATGTTCCCTTATTGCCTCCTAAGGTAAGAACTCCAATCATTCCTTTAAATCAGACATTAATTGCAAATTACTATTAATTACTATTTTATGAATAGTAACACACTATTCATATGTTTATTTAGAGTAAATGAACAATAAAATTTATACTTTATAATAGCAAACGGAGACGGCGATGGCACCCCACTCCAGTACTCTTGCCTGGAAAATCCCATGGATGGAGGAGCCTTGTAGGCTGCAGCCCATGGGGTAGCAAAGAGTCGGACATGACTGAACGACTTCACTTTTACTTTTCACTCTCATGCATTGGAGAGGAAAATGGCAGTCCACTCCAGTGTTCTTGCCCGGAGAATCTCAGGGACGGGGGAGCCCTGTTGGCTGCCAGACTCTATGTGATCACACAGAGTCGGACAAGCCTTGAATCGACTTAGCAGTAGCAGCATAATAGCGAAGGTATTCAATCTATGAAATTATCTTTTATCTAGGCATAAAAACAAGTATTCAATAGATAATTTTTAAAGGACAAATATCCTAGATGTCCAGTTGAGTTGAATTCTGAACAAGTTGGAGAGTCTAATGTTTGTTTAAAGACTTTATAAGAATTTGTTTGGAGAGATTGCAAATGTCCTCTTTTAACACTTTTCAGAAGTTTAGTACTCTTTACACTGCAACCTTCGGCAGAGAGTTTTATGTAAGAAGGAGTGCCAATAAATACGTGTGAAAAAAATGAATAAAAATACTACTAGTGGAGAGAACATGACTTAGGTCATGTTTCTTTTCTCCCACCCCCACCTTTGTAATGTAGCCAAAGGCAATTGAATCTGTGCTTTGCACTGCTATACATCCATTCCCAACGGCAGCCAGGGAGCAGCAAAAGGAGTTACTGAGGCAGAATTAGACTAATCAAATTTCCTTTTCCATTCCGCCTAGAGGGAAAGATGACACCTGCTTGTTGCAGCTTCAAAGTGTTGAAATCCTTTCTGCTTTCATGTGGTTACTATGCATATTCTCTAGTGGATTAAATGAGGGGAATGCATTATAGTTTTAAACTTTGATGCCCCATTAAGATGAATATGCATCTAATGAGCTGAAAAATTACCAAGACTACTTTCACATTCCCCCTACCCTCACTCTCATGGGGAACTAGCTAATCAGGATGGGAGTGCATCTTCTGTGTTCTTAAACCACTGGCTATGAAATTTGGCCAAAGACCTTATTCAAACACATGTTCAGTATTTAACAATATAAGCAATAAGTGATGCTTCAATTAATAGAAAAGAAAGAACAGTTTGCCTTTTAATAATGAATGCAATAGTTGTAGGCAATTTAGATATAAACAAGATATAAGCACAAAACCCTGAGGATTTATTCATAGGTCAAATATTACTGTCAACGTTTCATAATTCCAGTAACCACTCTCACATATATACCTCACCAAAATGTATAGAATATTTGAAAAACAAGCAATTTCTGTCACTTCAGTAACACTTGAGTCTTATTTTTTAAAAGCTGTAATATAGCAATTTAAAATATGAATTTAAAATATGTCCTTGCTACTTAGGTCAGGCAATATAAGAATGAAGCAATTTCAGGGGACAACACCAGGAGCTGAATCCAGTTATATTTCAGTGTTATTCACAGATATTCCTACCTGCTAAGTGGAGTGCAGCAAGTTGTATGAGCATGGATATGAAGCTCAATTTTCTGTCAAGGGAAATATTCTAAAAAACAGTTGACAGACCAAAACGCAGTTAGAAAAGAACAAATGAAAAATCTACTAAATATGATGCATTTTTTTAAAAAACAGAGCATTTTATAATCTGTAATTCAAAGCAAAAGTTCAGTTTCTGTATAAGGAAATCAAGGCAGGAGACATGATGCTAACTTGCAATGCTGAACAAATTTGGCTCACAAGAGATCTCTTGCTTTGTGTGAAATTTGTATTTTTCCTATGTACTGACTTTTAATGTAGCTAAAAAGAAAATTAATGCAAATATATGTAGTTAGACATAATTATAATATTTATTAATGTATATATTAAACAATGCATGATAAATTCTGAAATAATATTGTGTTCTTAATTGCATGTGTAGTTTTAATCTAGTTCAAGAATATTAATGTATTAATACCAAAAGAAAAATTATGTGTAATGTTTTTTAAAATTTTGTTTAACTT
>SJYC01064616.1:0-41030 GCA_006408675.1 Madoqua kirkii | reverse complement strand
TATAATTTCTCAAAAACTGTCTATTTAAGTGAATATATAAATTCATACCAACTAGGTATGTCTTCTCTCACCTTTTCTTTTATCTCCTATTTATGAACAATCTTTGATTATGTGTTGATGAAGTTTATTTCATATTTTCATCCCCTGCTGCCTGGATCAGCTGTTATTTTGCCCAAAGAGGTTCATCTTTGGCTTACTTCTGAGAGTTGTTTTTGGCCATGATCAGATTTTCCAGCAGATTTCAAACAATGCATACCCTCTTACATAGTCTTGTACCATATTTAGTACTGTACAGTATTCAGTATTAACGTACAATATTCATCTGCCTGGCTGGACAGAAGCAACTACTCATTCCAGTGAATACCATGTGGACTGAATTCCATAGAAGAGTAATACCTGCAAATCTGTGGGGAATCCAGAGCTAGACTATGATCTAAGACTCATTTTTTAAGACTTTTTGAATTTATTTTAAAAAATTTTTATTGGAGTATAGTTGCTTTACAATGCTGTGTTGTTGGTTTCTGCTCTGCAGCAAAGTGAATCACTTGTATGTGTGTTGTAGCCATGCGTTCCGGGAAACAGACTCACTCAGAAGGACAATGCAGACAGTGCAGTGCAGTTTATTACACCAGCGGGCCCAAGGCAGAGTCTCCTCTTAGCCAGGGACCTTGACCAGTTTTTGTGAAAAGCTTATATACCCTTAATGTATAAGGGTCCCTGAATCTAGTCTGAACAAAAGAAAAAGAAAGATACAATCAAAGTTAACACGTAATCATATGCCTTAAGCCTAGGTAGTTAACAGTGGACAATGATCGATAGGCCTGTGGTCATACCCCATTAAGCATAATAGAATGTATGATTTTATTGGGTTACACACATAATTAGGCTATTTTTTTTTAGGTGATAGCCTTGGGGCTGTTCCTACTGGGAGCCTGGTTTTCTAGTTAGTATGTCATTTCCGTAGATACTGGGCATATAGCTCAAAGTCCACAGGCCAGCCCAAGATGGAGTCCGGCCCTCAAGAGAGAGCCTGTTCTGTTTCCTCCTTCACATATACATATACTCCATTTCTTATAGATTTCCTTCCTATTTGGGTCACCACAGAGCACTGAGTAGAGTCTCTGTGCTATACTGTACATTCTCATTAGTCGTCTATTTCATACATGCTGCTGCTAAGTCGCTTCAGTCATGTCCAACTCTGTGCGACCCCATAGACGGCAGCCCATCAGGCTCCCCCGTCTCTGACCTTCTCCAGGCAAGTACACTGGAGTGGGTTGCCATTTCCTTCTCCAATGCACGAAAGTGAAAAGTGAAAGTGAAATCACTCAGTCGTGTCCGACTCTTAGCAACTCCATGGACTGCAGCCTACCAGGCTACTCCTCCATGGGATTTTCCAAGCAGGAGTACTGGAGTGCGGTGCCATTCCCTTCTCCGATTTCATACGTAGTAGAGTATTAAAGCTCAACATTGAGAAAACGAATATCATGGCATCTGGTCCCATCACTTCATGCGAAATAGATGGGGAAACAGTGGCAGACTTTGTTTTTTTTTGGCTCCAAAATCACGGCAGATGGTGATTGCAGCCATGAAATTAAAAGACGCTTGCCGGGGTCCAGCCCCAGTGGATCCAGGGTAATTCAAAGGGGAGACAGTGTAGGCGTCCTAGGAAAAAAACTTATTTAATTACAGACAGAGAGAGATTAGAAACAGATAGTGTAGTAGGAAAATTAGTGGAGAAAAAGAGGCTGAATAACTTGGTTTATGTGGAATACCAATCATCACCTACGTAGGTCACAGGAGTCTTTCTGTTCTCCCGAAACAGAGGAGGCACTGAGGCCTCCCCAGTCCTATCTTAGAAGCCCAGGCAAAATTAGCAGGCTTGGTGAGTACTCACATACCAGATGGGAATTCAGCCAGAAAGGGAAAGAATGACATGGGGGAATCAGTCTTTCCAGAAACTGATCCCATTTCTTTATTTTTTAGGTTTGCTTATATACTTTTTGTTATACATAGGGATGAATACAGAGTCACACAGGGGTCAGCAGACCTGACCCTTGTCACAATCAGGTGCTTCATATAAATGTATACAAAGGTCTTAAGGGTTTTACATCATCTTCTGGCCATGAGGCCTGCTGACATCTTATGGCCCTTTCTGATAACAGTCAGTCAACCAGAAAACTTATTTTTTCCAGGGGTGATTTTTTTCTTAAACCAGGCGCCACCCTCCAAATAAAGTTGCATTCCTATAGGGTGAGAGTGTAGTGGGTTACAATGAAGAAAGAAATTTACTTAGCCTAAGGTTTAACATGATTAATCTTAAAGGTTAATACTTATTTTTCCTATATGCTAGCTATATTTATTATAAGGGCAGGGAATATGGAGATTTAGCAGCCAATATTGGCTCAACAAATGAAAAACCCTTCACCAATATAATTTCTAACCAACTATACTATACTAATTTTTTAACTTGTTGAAAGAGTCTGTATTTAGAAAGTTTTAAAGCATCTCATGCCTCTCACGATTGAAAGGCTGTAAACAATCACATGTGGTTGGACAATCCCACTCAGGCAGGCTAGAGAACTTTCAGAGGAGTTTGTAAGTTGAAGCACTCTTGTCACGCCCAGGAATTTTTATTAACTGGAGCTGCAAGTTAACTCCTTCTCTGAGAGAAATGGTGGTGGGGGAGAGCCCCTCATAAAGTCAAAGGTGTAGGTGAGAGCATAAAACAGTAAAGTAGGCACTCTGGTTTTGGGAGTAGATACCCGGGAACAGGGAGTTTCCTGAGGCTGGATCTCACCTTTGCATATGCCAAAGCCTCCTTCCTCATGACCTTTGCCATGGGCAGAGTTCCTCACGCTGGCTCCTGGCAGCTGCATACTCCTTGGAAGACAAGTTATAACCAACCCAGATAGCATATTCAAAAGCAGAGACATTACTTTGCCAACAAAGGTCCATCTAGTCAAGGCTATGGTTTTTCCAGTGGTCATGTATGAATGTGAGAGTTGGAATGTGAAGAAAGCTGAGCACCAAAGAATTGATGCTTTTGAACTGTGGTGTTGGAGAAGACTTTAGAGAGTCCCTTGGACTGCAAGGAGATCCAACCAGTCCACTTTGAAGGAGATTAGTCCTGGGATTTCTTTGGAAGGAATGATGCTAAAGCTGAAGCTCCAGTACTTTGGCCATCTCATGCAAAGGGTTGACTCACTGGAAAAGACTCTGATGCTGGGGGCAGTAGGAGAATGGGACGACAGAGGATGAGATGGCTGAATGGCATCATTGACTCAATGGATGTGAGTCTGAGTGAACTCTGGGAGTTGGTGATGGACAGGGAGGCCTGGCATGCTGCTATTCATGGAGTCACAAAGAGTTGGACACAACTGAGTGACTGAACTGAATTGAACTGAGTGTATATATTTCAATCCCAATTTCCCAATTCATCCTACTCCCCCTTCCCCTGCTTGGTATCCATAAGTTTGTTCCCTATATCTGTGTACCTATTTCTGCTTTGCTAATAAATTGATCTGTATGCTTTTCTAGATTCCATGTATTGATGTTATACAGTATTTGTTTTTCTGACTTCACTCTATGTGACAGTCTCTAGGTCTATCCATGTCTCTGCAAATGGCACTATTTCATTTCTTTCTATGGCTGAGTAACATCTCATTATGTATATGTACCACATCTTCTATATCCATTCCTTTGCTAATGAACATGTTGATTGCTTCCCTCTCCTGCTTATTGTAAACAGTGCTGCAATGAACACTGGGATGTATGTATCTTTCTGAATTATGGTTTTGTACGAATCAGGCACAGGAGTGGGATTTCTGGGTCATATGATAGTTCTGTTTTTAGTTTTCTGAGGCACCTCCATACTCTTCTCCATAGTGACTGTACCAGTTTACATTCCCATCAACAGTATAGGAAGGTTCCCTTTACTCTACACCCTCTTCAGCACTTATTGTTTGTAGTTTGTTTTTTATTTATGATGCCATTCTGAGCAGTGTGAGCTGATACCTCATTGTAGTTTTGATTTGCATTTCTTATATAATTAACGGTGCTGAACATGTTTCCTGTGTTGCTGGCCATCTGTATGTTTTCTTTGCAGAAATGTCTGTTTAGGTCTTCTGCCAATTTTCTTTGACTGAGTTATTGAGTTTCTTTGTTTTTTTGATATAGAGTTGCATAAGCTGTTTCTATATCTTGGAGTTTAATCTTTTGTCTGTTGCTTCGTTTGAAAATATTTTCTTCCATTCTGAGAGTTGCCCTTTCATTTCATTTATAGATTCATTTGCTATGCAAAAGCTTTTGCATTTAATTAGATCCCATTTGTTTATTTTTGTTTTTATTTTAATTACTCTAAGAGGTGTGTCAAAACAGATCTTGTTGCGATTTATGTCAGAGTGTTCTGCCTATGTTTTCCTCAAAGAGATTTTACTTCTGGGCCTTACGTTTAGGTCTTTGATCCGTTTGGACTTTACTGTTGTTTAAGACGTTCAGTTCAGTTCAGTTCAGTCGCTCAGTCATGTCTGACTCTTTGTGACCCCATGAATCGCAGCATGCCAAGCCTCCCTGTCCATCACCAACTCCCGGACTTCACTCAGACTCATGTCCATCGAGTCTGTGATGCCATCCAGCCATCTCATCCTCTGTCATCCACTTCTCCTCCTGCCTCCAATCCCTCCCAGCATCAGAGTCTTTTCCAATGAATCAACTCTTCGCATGAGGTGGCCAAAGTACTGGAGTTTCACCTTTAGCATCATTACTTCCAAAGAAATCCCAGGGCTGATCTCCTTCAGAGTGGACTGGTTGGATCTCCTTGCAGTCCAAGGGACTCTCAAGAGTCTTCTCCAACACCACAGTTCAAAAGCATCATTTCTTTGGCACTCAACTTTCCTCACAGTTCAACTCTCACACCCATACATGACCACTGGAAAAACCATAGCCTTGACTAGATGGACCTTAGTTGGCAAAGTAATGTCTCTGCTTTTGAATATACTATGAACAATGGTCATAACTTTTCTTCCAAGGAGTAAGTGTCTTTTAATTTCATGGCTGCAGTCACCATCTGCAGTGATTTTGGAGCCCCCAAAATAAAGTCTGACACTGTTTCCACAGTTTCCTCATCTATTTCCCATGAAGTGATGGGACCGGATGCCATGACCCTCGTTTTCTGAATGTTGAGCTTTAAGCCAACTTTTTCACTCTCCTCTTTCACTTTCATCAAGAGGCTTTTTAATTTCCTCTTCCCTTTCTGCCATAAGGGTGATGTCATCTGCATATCTGAGGTGATTGATATTTCTCCTGGCAATCTTGATTCCAGCTTGTGTTTCTTCCAGTACAGCATTTCTCATGATGTACTCTGCATAGAAGTTAAATAAACAGGGTGACAATATACAGCCTTGACGTACTCCTTTTCCTATTTAGAACCAGTCTGTTGTTCCATGTGTAGTTCTAACTGCTGCTTCCTGATTTTTCAAGAGGCAGGTTAGATGGTCTGGTATTCCCATCTCTTTCAGAATTTTCCACAGTTTATTGTGATCCACACAGTCAAAGGCTTTGGCATAGTCAATAAAGCAGAAATAGATATTGTTCTAGAAGTCTCTTGCTGTTTCCATGATCCAGCAGATGTTGGCAGTTTGATCTCTGGTTCCTCTGCCTTTTCTAAAACCAGCTTGAACATCTGGAAGTTCACAGTTCACATATTGCTGAAGACTGGCCTGGAGAATTTTGAGCATTACTTTACTAGCATGTGAGATAAGTGCAATTGTGCGGTAGTTTGAGCATTCTTTGGCATTGCCTTTCTTTGGAATTGGAATGAAAACTGACCTTTTCCAGTCCTGTGTAAGACCTTAGGTTATTACTAATATTATTATTATTTCTGCCCTGGGAGAGTTAATGGGATAGTAACAATGTTGCCTTTCTATACAAGTGAATAAGTATTTGTTATACCAGTAATCAAATATTTTGGGATGTTTTCTTCTAAATTTGTCTTTTACTTCTCTAAATATCTTCCCAAATGATGTAGTGTTTTATTATTATTATTTTGGGTCATAATTATTTTTATACCTTTACATTCAGTCTCAATCTTCACCCAATTCTTGTTTATTTTGTACTTCTTTTCACACTTTATCCCATGAAGTTTAGGGACTCCTTTTCAATTCAAAAATAGAGAGAAATCGTGTATATCCCTTGACTTACACCTTCTGAAAACACCTAAGATCTGTTCTTCCACGCGCTGGTGAAATAGCTCAAGGATACACTAAAGAGAACAGCATATCACTCCTCAGAAATCACATACATACATGCCTCCTAAGAACAGACACCCCAACCTCAAGAGACAAAAGGCAAAGAACAGTGGCTCTCTGGCTCCCAGCTCTGCGGAGTTTCTGGAAAGGAGGAAGGCTCCACCCTAAACTGTTCCACTCCTGGCTCCAGCTTTGCACGAAGGTAGAGAAGTCCTCCGCGAAAAGTCTGTCATTCTTTCTTGTGCCAAAGAAAATAACTAGCTTTCTGAGTTGATCTCTTTGGAGGTGCTTTCAAGGGGACACTGGGATCAGAGTCGTCACTTTTCACCCATCTTAAAGAGGAAATCTTGCCTGGAAAATCCCATGGGCGGAGGAGTCTGGTAGGCTGCAGTCCATGGGCTCGTGAAGAGTCGGACACGACTGAGCAACTTCACTTTTCACTTTCATGCATTGGAGAAGGAAATGGCAACCCACTCTAATGTTCTTGCCTGGAGAATCCCAGGGATGGGGGTGGGCTGCCGTCTATGGGGTCGCACAGAGTCGGACAGGACTAAAGCGACTTAGCAGCAGCAAAGAGGAAATGGGAGAGGGTGAGGCGCTCGTGGTCTCAGAAGGCAACCATCCCTTGGGAGTGCGCACTGGGCAAACTCGCCGCTTTCTGGTTGGCTTCCGTGGTTGAGTCAGGGCTACCGATTTCTGGTGGGACCTCGAACCGGTTCAGTTCTTCTGAGGTCTCCTGTCAATGAAACCAAGAGCTGGTCGAGAGCATTATGGACACCAGCAGGCTCATGGGCTGCCGTCTATGGGGTCGCACAGAGTCGGACAGGACTAAAGCGACTTAGCAGCAGCAAAGAGGAAATGGGAGAGGGTGAGGCGCTCGTGGTCTCAGAAGGCAACCATCCCTTGGGAGTGCGCACTGGGCAAACTCGCCGCTTTCTGGTTGGCTTCCGTGGTTGAGTCAGGGCTACCGATTTCTGGTGGGACCTCCAACCGGTTCAGTTCTTCTGAGGTCTCCTGTCAATGAAACCAAGAGCTGGTCGAGAGCATTATGGACACCAGCAGGCTCCCAGTGGGAACTAAGCGGATTTGGGAACAGCTCACCCCGCGTTCCCGACCATCGCTTTCCACAACACTGCAGTCTTTTATGTCTAGTTGCCTACTTCTTAGGTCTTGATTTTCATTAAGCTTCACAGCGTTTCACAAAGCTTCACTAATATTCTCAGATATTGGGAAATTGAAGGCAAAAGGAGATGAGGGCAGCAGGAGATGAGATGGTTAGATATCATCATGGACTCATTGGTTATGAATTGAACAAACTTCAGGAGATAGTAGAGGACAGGAGAACCTGGCGTGCTGCAGCCCATGGGGTCCCAAAGAACTGGACAGGAATGAGCCACACCTTCATAACTTCACCCATAGCACCCCTACCCGGTCCCTGACAAGCACCACCTACCAGAGAACCCTGGTGCAGGAATCCATTCCTAGGGCTCCACAGGATGAGTATCCTCACTGAGAGAGATACCAAAGGAAACCAGTCAGTGGATATTGTTCCAAGAACTTGATCTTCTAAAAGCCACCCCATCCTTCCTCATATAGCCACGTTTCCTACCACATGATGTAGAATTCGACGCTGTGGGAGAAAGACCCCAGCGTGTACAAGAACCATCCCTTGGTCTGCTGTCAACCCCTTGTGAATGCCATGTTATGAAATTGTGATGCTAAACTGTGAAATCAGCAATGCTGGGAAACAGAGGACCCAAGGAGATGGGCAAGGAGAGACTCATGAATAAGGCAGATGAAAAATATTTTTACCTTTCCTAAAACAGCAGGAGAAATCCTACTCTAGTGGTTTGATAAAATGAGATAGCATCAAGATAACATCATTTCAGTTCAGTTCAGTTGCTCAGTCATGTCCAACTCTTTGCAACCCCATGAGCTGCATCACGCCAGGCCTCCATGTCCATCACCAACTCTCAGAGTTTACCCAAGCTCACATCCATCCAGTCAGTGATGCCATCCAGCCATATCATCCTCTGTCGTCCCCTTATCCTACTGCCCCCAGTCCTTCCCAGCATCAGAGTCTTTTCCAATGAGTCAACTCTTTGCATGAGGTAGCCAAAGTATTGGAGTTTCAGCTTTAGCATCATTCCTTGCAAAGAAATCCCAGGACTGATCTCCTTCAAAATGGACTGGTTGGATCTTCTTGCAGTCCAAGGGACTCACAAGAGTCTTCTCCAACACCACAGTTCAAAAGCATCATTTCTTTGGCACTCAACTTTCCTCACAGTTCAACTCTCGCATCCATACATGACCACTGGAAAAACCATAGCCTTGACTAGATGGACCTTTGTTGGCAAAGTAATGTCTCTGCTTTTGAATATGCTATCTAGGTTGGTCATAACTTTCCTTCCAAGGAGTGAGCGTCTTTTAATTTCATGACTGCAATCACCATCTGCAGTGATTTTGAAGCCCCCCAAAATAAAGTCAGCCACTATTTCCACTGTTTTCCCATCTATTTCCTGTGAAGTGATGGGACCGGATGCCATGATCTTCGTTTTCTGAATGTTGAGCTTTAAGCCAACTTTTTCACTCTCCTCTTTCACTTTCATCAAGAGGCTTTTTAGTTCCTCTTCCCTTTCTGCCGTAAGGGTGGTGTCATCTGCATATCTGAGGTTATTGATATTTCTCACGGCAATGTTGATTCCAGCTTGTGCTTCTTCTAGCCCAGTGTTTCTCATTATGTACTCTGTATAATTTATATAAGCAGAGTGACAATATACAGCCTTGACATACTCCTTTTCCTATTTGGAACCAGTCTGTTGTTCCATGTCCAGTCTAACCGTTGCTTCCTGACTTGCGGTTTCTCAAGAGGCAGGTCAGGTGGTCTGGTATTTCCATTTCTTTCAGAATTTTCCACAGTTTATTGTGATCCACACAGTCAATGGCTTTAGCATAGTCAATAAAGCAGAAATAGATGTTTTTCTGGAAGTTTCTTGGTTTTTCCATGATCCAGCGGATGTTGGCAGTTTGATCTCTGGTTCCTCTGCCTTTTCTGAAACCAGCTTGAACATCTTGAAGTTCACAGTTCACGTATTGCTGAAACCTGGCTTGGAGAATTTTGAGCATTACTTTACTAGCATGTGAGATGAGGGCAATTGTGTGGTAGTCTGAGCATTCTTTGGCAATGCCTTTCTTTGGGATTGGGGCTTCCCTGGCGGCTCAGAGGTTAAAGCATCTCTCCTGCAGGAGACCTGGGTTCATTCCCTGGGTTGAGAATATTTCCTGGAGAAGGAGATGACAACCCAATCCAGTATTCTTGCCTGAAGAATTCCATGGATGGAGGAGCCTGTTGGGCTACAGTACATGGGGTCACAAAGAGTCAGACAAGATGAGTGAGTTCACTTTCACTTTTCTTTGGAATTGGAATGAAAACTGACCTTTTCCAGTCCTGTGGCCACTGCTGAGTTTTCCAAATTGGCTGGCATATTGCGTGCAGCACTTTCACAGCCCCATCATCCAGGATTTTAAATAGCTCACCTGGAATTCCATCACCTCCATTAGCTTTGTTCGTAGTGATGCTTTCTAAGGCCCACTTGACTTCACATTCTAGGATGTCTGGCTCTAGGTGAGTGATCACACCATCATGAATATCTGGGTCATAAAGCATTTTTCTGTTCAGTTCTTCTGTGTATTCTTGTCACCACTTCTTATTATCTTCTGCTTCTGTTAGATCCCTACCATTTCTGTCCTTTGTTGAGCCTATCTTTGCATGAAATGTTCCCTTGGTATCTCTAATTTTCTTGAAGAGATCTCTAGTCTTTCCCATTCTGTTGTTTTCCTCTATTTCTTTGCATTGATCACTGAAGAAGGCTTTCTTATCTCTCCTTGCTATTCTTTGGAACTGTGCATTCACAAGCTATATCTTTCCTTTTCTTGCTTCTCTTCTTTTCACAGCTATTTGTAAGGCCTCCTCAGACAGTCATTTTGCTTTCTTGCATTTCTTTTCCATGGGGATGGTCTTGATCCCTATTTCCTGTAAAATATCATGAATCTCTATCCATAGTTCATCAGGCACTCTATCTATCAGATCTACTTCCTTAAATCTATTTCTCAATTCCGCTGTATAACCATAAGGGATTTGATATAGGTAATACCTGAATGGTCTAGTGGTTTTCCCTACTTTCTTCAATCTGGCAATAAGGAGTTCAGGATCTGAGCCACAGTCAGCTCCCAGTCTTGTTTTTGCTGACAATATAGAGCTTCTCCATCTTTGACTGCAAAGAATAAAATCAATCTGATTTCGGTGTTGATCATCTGGTGAGGTCCACGTGTAGAGACTTCTCTTGTGTTGTTGGAAGAGGGTGTTTGCTATGACCAGTGCATTCTCTTGGCAAAACTCTATTAGCCTTTGACCTGCTTCATTCAGCATTCCAAGGTCAAATTTTCCTGTTACTCCAAGTGTTTCTTGACTTTCTACTTTTGCATTCCAGTCCACTATAATGAAAAAGACATCTTTTTTTTTTTTTTTTTTTTTTGAGTGTTAGTTTTAAAAGGTCTTGTAGGTCTTCATGGAACCATTCAATTCAGCTTCTTCAGCATTACTGGTTGGGGCATAGGCTTGGATTAGTGTGTTATTGAATGGTTTGCCTTTGATACGAACAGAGATCATTCTGTCATTTTTGAGACTGCATCCAAGTGCTGCATTTTGGACTCTTTTGTTGACCATGATGGCTACTCCATTTCTTGTAAGGGATTCCTGCCCACAGTAGTAGATATAATGGTCATCTGAGTTAAATTCACCCATTCCAGTCCATTTTAGTTTGCTGATTCCTAGAATGTTGATGTTCACTCTTGCCATCTCCTGTTTGACCATTTCCAATTTGCCTTGATTCATGGACCTGACATTCCAGGTTCCTATGCAATATTGCTCTTTACAGCATCGGATCTTGTTCTATCACCAGTCACATCCACAGCTGCATATTGTTTTTGCTTTGGCTCCATCTCTTCATTCTTTCTGGAGCTATTTCTCCACTGATCTCCAGTAGTATATGGGGCACCTACAGACCTGGGGAGTTCTTCTTTTAGTATCCTATCATTTTGCCTCTTCATACTGTTCCTGGGGTTCAAGGCAAGAATACTGAAGTGGTTTGCCATTCACTTCTCCAGTGGACCCCATTCTGTCAGACCTTGATTAGTTTCCTTGAGTTAGACAAGGCTGTGGTCCATGTGATTAGATTGACTAGTTTTCTGTGATAATGGTTTCAGTGTGTCTGCCCTCTCATGCCCTCTAGCAACACCTACCGTCTTACATGGGTTTCTCTTACCTTGGACGAGGGGTATTTCCTCACGGCCACCCCTCCTGACCTTGAACGTGGAGTAGCTCCTCTTGGCTCTCCTGTGCCCATGTAGCCACCAAGATAACATCAGTTTCATCCAGTTTAAAGATCAATAGGTATATGATGTTTATTTGCTTCAACCTCCTCCCTAAGCTAGATCCCCCTGCTATTCCTGTCAGATACCTATATAATCTCTGCTCCCACACCAGCTTTCTCATGATCCTTGATCCCACGTGGGGAAAATTAAGAATTTCCTTATGGAAAATAAATCTGCCTCCATTCTTCATTCCCCCACTGTGTCTGTTCTGCAATTGACACATGTCACATTGCTTCAAGTTTACAATGCTTCCCAATCTCTTCCTAGGCTTGATTCAGTCCTTTTAATATCCTGTCATTTCAGCATTTCCATCAATATCCTTTCTGATTAGCCTATGGACACTTTGGTATTTGTTAATATCCACCCCTAAAAAATCTATTCCTCTGTGAGATGTGTCTCCACCCGGCAACCTGACCCACTCAGAAGATGCTTCAGGAGGACGATGCTGCACTTCTGCTCCCCAATTCAGAACTTTGATGGTGTTTTGTGGCAGCCACAGAACCCCATTTGTGTCACACTGATCATCAGATCATGTAGAAACATCAGATTGTTTAAAGTGAAATTTTTCCATTCTGAGCAACTTCTATCCCCTACGATTTTATATTTGAATATTCAAGAAAATAATAAAGGGGGGAGCCCAAAATTTTGCGATACAATTCTCTTTGTTGGTTTTAGGAGAAGCTTCCAGCCTAACTGCTTCAGTTTATGTCCTGACCATGGATGGCAACATGGTATGTGGTGTTTCAAGAGGCTCAGTGACTTTATCTTCACTTCTCCTCCCCGATGAACCCAGGAGAATATGCAGGCAAAATGAGCCAGCTTTTGTTCTTACTCCATGACAGTTGGGTGAACATGGGCATGTTAGCTGAGACTCAGTTTCTTAATATTTTAATAGAAATTTAAATACCTGTCTCCATCACATCATAGGGAATTAGGGCAAACAATTAAAATAATGGATATAAAAGAAAAATTGAAAATTACAAATGGCTACACAGAGGGTTATTATGATGGTGAACTTCATCATCAACATTGTCACGACTGTCATCATTGTCTTTACTACTTCAACATTCTGATTCCAATAGACAATGGCATGTGAGATAGAAAAGATGTCAGAGAATTTGAGCAATTTTAGCAAAAGCTGGAGTATAATTTACCAGAAGCAAGGACTCCAAGTGGGAGAAGGGGTTAAGGAACATGCTCTTCTCGGGGGTTAAGGAAAAGAAAGGGGTGCAGGAGGAAAAGGAAAGGAAAGAAGTTATTTTAGTATATTCTGATAGTATGACAGGGGACGGTTTCCTCAGTGAGGACCATTTCTATGCATCTCGACTGAATGAATAGAAAAATGTGAAAAGGTAGAAATAACAAATTTGCTGAATAGTAAGTCAACTATGGAAATCATTTTAAATTCAATTTTAGTTAATAAAATGCAAGTTTAAACCAATTAATTCATCCTACTGTATGCCCAGCAGGGCACAAAATGACAAATCTAGTATTACCAAGAGTAGGCGAAGATTTTGCATGATGCTCATACGTGGCTGCTGCCAGAACGACTCAGCACAAGTTTCCTGGAATCAGATTTGGCAACATCTAGTCAGGCTGAAGCTGGACATTTCCAGAGAGGTTGTCATGTTGGTAGTAGCACTACTGTTGGTAGTAACAAAGACGCATTTGGAACACCAAATGTTTGTTAAGAAAGAACTGGATAAAATGTTACAAAACTAATGTCACTTCTGTAAAAGATTAAAATACCAAAAACTACTCTGTGCTAACTATAGATATATGTGTATGTACAAATGTAAATACACAAATGAGATAGATACATAAACATCTCAGAATATTGTTTGCCTCTAAAGGGAGAGGGAGAATGAGACTCGGGGTTGGGGGAGTCAAAAAATAAATAAATGAAACTATATGTGTAAAGTTTTAACTTTTTCAAACTGATCAGCAGTAATAAAAATGCCAAAATACTGAGATTTGTTCATTGCACATCATGGAATTTGTTTCATTACTCAGTGTAGTTATTTATCTCTTTAAGATGTTTATTTCATAACTACATAATCTTTAAAATTGAATAAATAAAATATAGGCTCAGTGATGGTGGTTTAGTTGCTAAGTTGTGTCCAACTCTTGTGATTCCATGAACTGTAGCCTGCCAGGCTTCTCTGCCCATGGGATTCTCCAGGCAAGAATACTGGAGTGGGTAATCATTCCCTTCTCCAGGGGATCTTCCCAACCCAGAAGTCGAATCCAGTTCTCCTGCGTTGCAAACCCATTCTTTACTGACTGAGTTATGAGGGAAGCCCTAGTCTCAGAGTTCATCTTAATTATACTTGCAAATTTCATGCTTGCCTTTTCCAATGCATGCTTACCTTTTCTAGCACCAAGAATGACGTAATAGTATGCCTCATCTGAATGAAACATTTATCTCCATGGTTTTGGCAATTTCTGCTTATGTCTACTGGGATTTTTCTTAAGTTGTTATTGGGAGACCCACAAGGAAAGACGTTTGATTTAAAACAGAGCAGGAAATTACTTTATCCTGAATTTGTCCTGAATGTTGCTGCTGTCCCTCAGTCAGGGCACCAGTTTCTCTTCCCACAGCTGTTCAGAGGGAAGGAGGTGGTGACCATGTTCAAGCCTCTTCCTCTTCTCCCTCTCATGTCCATCCTCAAGGGAGCCCTGGACCCCAATTACACACTCTCACTGAAAGGTGCACTGTACTTTCTTCCTCTTTGCCACTGGAATATCCATTTGATACAAAGAGTTTCTGGGACTGGAAATGCCCAGTACATCAAACAAACCACTGTCGTTTACATCAAGGCAACTTTTATTCTCTATTTTAGCAAGTTTGGTTTGATTCCAATAATAATAATAATAAATAAAAGTCTTGCTTCTTATTCCATAGAAGAAAGCTTTCTTTATTTCATGCCTTTTCAGCTTGAAGGGAGATAATTAACTGATGCGTATTCAAACATTTCTTGCTTTCCTGCAGAATGAGGAAGCAAAGCAAGAGTTCACTGTGTTAACATAACCTAGCATCACCTGGCTTGTTTAAAATTATATATGGATATTTGAAGAAAAACACCAATACAGTATACTGACACATATATATGGAATTTAGAAGACAGTAATGATGACCCCGAAAGTGAGACAATATACGAGACACAGAGGTATAGAACGGACTGTTGGCTTCAGAGGGAGAGGGAGAGGGTGGGAAGATCTGGGAGAATGACAATGAAACATGTATACAATCATATGGGAGATGAAGCACCAGTCTATGTTCAATACAGATTGAAAGAGACACGTGTACCCCAATGTTCATTGCAGCAATGTTTATAATTGCCAGGACATGGAAACAACCCAGATGTCCATCAGCAGATGAATGGATAAGAAAGCTTTGGTACATATACACAATGGAGTATTACTCAGCCCTCAAAAAGAATAAGTTTGACGCAGTTCTAATGAGATGGATGAAACTGGAGCCGATTATACAGAGTGAAGTAAGCCAGAAAGAAAAACACCAATACAGTATACTGACACATATATATGGAATTTAGAAGACAATAATGATGACCCCGAAAGTGAGACAATATAAGAGACACAGAGGTATAGAACGGACTGTTGGCTTCAGAGGGAGAGGGAGAGGGTGGGAAGATCTGGGAGAAGGACAATGAAACATGTATACAATCATATGGGAGATGAAGCACCAGTCTATGTTCAATACAGGATACAGGATGCTTGGGGCCAGTGTATGGGATGAACCAGGGGGATGGGCAGGGAAGGGAGGAGGGAGGGGGCTTTAACATGGGGAGATCGTCCACACCTGTGGCTGATTCATGTCAATGTATGGCAGAACCAATGCAGTGCTGTGAAATGGAATAAGCATTAAACAAAAAATAAAAATTAAAAAAAAAAAGAATACCAGTTGAATAAAAAAAAAATAAATTAAAAAAAAATAAATAAATAATTGAGGCCATATGAAGAATTTAGGCTTCCACATGGCATCTTAGACTTGTGCATGTAGAACTATGTATGTAGATATATGGGTGCCTGTAGAGAGAAAAGGTGAGGGTCTGGAAGGAAATGATTTCACAGTTAAAGCATATCTTTTCTTGATGAATATTCAACTTGTAGAGTTGAACACACAGGATTATTGATTCATAGAGCAGAGGAGTTTTGATTTCTATGACTTTTATTTCTTCATATATTATTGAAAAAGGTTAAAGGTGTGCATGATTACAACTATTGTATCAATTTTTCAGACCTCAAGGGAGAAGTGTGAAGTTTGTTAACTAGATATTACCTTTCTCTAGGCATTTGTTGGAGACAAAATAGATATGTGTAGTGAAAAGATGTCACTGCCATGATCCTATGTGGGGCACAGCAGAACACTGGAACTACTAGAACCAATATATTTGCAGTAAAGTCTTGGAAGGAACAAAAAAATGTTTGCAGAAGACATAATTCTACCACAACAAACCACTCTGTACTCTTATTTTGAATAAAGAGTTGTTCAGTAATGATGAAGAGAATCACTAATGTGCGTGAACTTTTAACCATCATTGTAATCCAGCCTAGTCAACTTTGCATCTTTTAAAATGCATATCCTTCTCTCTCTGCTTTTTCTCCCTAACTTTGCTTCATTTGGCCAAGTATTTGCCATGGTCTGCTTCATGTTTGCAAATGATTGTGTGTATGTGTGTATATGTGTGTGTGTGTGTGTGTGTGTGTGTGTATGAATTTTAGATCCAGATGTTGGACATGAACTCTACAATCCTCCCTGGGGCTTGGACTGATATTACTCTAGTGAATAATTTATCATACAGAATTTTAGTAAAGAAACTTTTCTTGGTTTCCTCAGAGCTTTTAGAGCTATCCTTTTAGGATATGTGTAAATTGCTTCTATATTAGGAAGTATATTTCAAGATAGAATATAAATTACCTGCACATTAGTAATTTGTGTATTGCTTAAGGACCAAAAGCAGATAATTCTTATCTTGTTGGGCACACATTCAAATGAACTCATTAGACTTTTGAATGAATTGAAACAGTTGATATAACTGAATTACTGCCAGACAAAAGTCAGATAATGATTTTGGCATCTTAAAAAGTTGCTATCTTTTGTTGTCTGAATTTTGCCCATTTTAATTTTTAATGTTTGTGTATGTTGATCAGCATAAGATTCTGCACATAATTATTATTTGTATTAAGTATGATCCTTTTGCTTCCAAGAAGATAACATTAGTTGTCCCATAAGTTTTTATAATTTTTAGTAAGAATAACGATATTAGAGCAATGATAAAGAATGAAATTGATAGGAAACTGGGATGTATCCAAATAATACAAATTAACATATTGTTATGCCTACTTGTCTGCTAAGTCGCTTCAGTCATATCTGGCTCTTTTGTGACCTTATGGACTGTAGCCCGCCAGGCTCCTTTGTCTACAGAATTCTCTAAGCAAGTTTACTGAAGTGGGTATATTGTTATATCCTTCACTTTTTTATGATTTAGAGTTTGAAATACTTCTAACTTATTTCAAGTTTATAGATGAAAACATTTATTTCAAGTTCATAAATGAAAAATAATAATATTTGTATCATAATACTCTCAGAAGAAGAGTCTGCTTGTCTGAATAAATTAATTACCTTGAGGAAAAGCGCTAAGTAAATAAATAAGTAATAAATAAATACTGAACTTCAGTTTTCTCATCCTTATAATGGGAATAATATATTCATCACTTATAAAACTTAAATGAGAGTGCTTTTTTCAAAACTGAGGAACACTGTCTCCTTTTTACTTTTTCTTGCTGTTGAATGTTTATATACACACATGCACACACGCGCATGCACACACACATGTATATAGTGCTACATTATATAGTCACATGAATTTAATTTATGTTTCACTATATACTGAATAAACACTAGACACATGGAAGTTATCTTCCAGTGTTCACAAGATAGTATGTGATCTCAGAATAGAAGAAGAAATAGATTGTTGTCTTAATTTCTCTTATAGTATCTCTGTCACAATGCCCAGGAATTGTCCCTTATTTTGAATAGCACCCTAAGGGTGCTGCATCTTGTAGAACACAATAGAAGTTAATTTAGATTGCCTTTTCCAGGAACTCTCAGCAACTAGAAATATGCCCATGAACCTGAAAGTTTCCCTTGCATTACCAGTGGGAAATAGGAACAGAGAAGTTCCACTTCTCCATTTCTTTAGGTAGAGGCGTGAACATTTATTTCTGTCAGTTATCACAGAGACAACTCCCCATTCCTTTCTGAAAGCTTAGATAAAATAGCTTTCTAATTTATCTCCCATTCATTTTTTCTTACTCCCTGCCTCCAATCCCAATTGTAATTTTCCCAGAAGAATTAAATAGAGGCTTAGTATTTCAACTATAATTTTACAAAAAGAAAACATTGATGGTAACTTTTACTGTAAAATAAAAGTTAAATTATTACATTTTCCCATAAAATTAAATGTTAAGACCTTTTATTTATCTGTTTTTTTTTTCTTTTTGCCTGAAAAATAAAATACCTACATTTGGTTTGGATTGGTGTTTTTTTGAAATATGAATTTTCTTGCTCCAAGGAATGGATATAAAGAATATGATCTCTCATGGAGTTAATATCTATTAGCTAAACAAGTAGATACAATTCTAAAAATTTTTATAGTTTTATGCAGACCAAACTTGCCTACCATAAATCTTATTACAAAACCATGGATCATCATAAAATGCTTTAGAATAAATAAATGCTTCCTAGCAATTTAAAGCTATGAACAAATTAAAAATCTGACAAATCATTTTTAAATTATTAGTTTTACAATAATTTCCCTACTGATAATTTCAAATGGAAGGGCTTTATTGGCTTTATATAATGGCTTTTTATAAACTACTTTCACCAGACATAGAAGTATAGCTATTTGCATATGACTGTTACAATTAGTAATGAAATGTGCTTAACATAATATTTTATAAATGTTCTTTTTAAGTAAATATACACAGAAAATAGCATAATGATTGAACACCTGATTTACAAAGACGTTTAAAAGATAATGGTAAACTAGACCATTCAGGTATGACCTAAATCAAATCCCTTATGATTATACAGTGGAAGTGAGAAATAGATTTAAGGGCCTAGATCTGATAGATAGAGTGCCTGATGAACTATGGAATGATTTTCATGACACTGTATGGGAGACAGGGATAAAGACCTGTCTCTTATACACATCTCACATAGAAATCACCAGATGGTCAACACCAAAATCAGACTGATTTTATTCTTTGCAGCCAGTGATGAAGAGGTTCTGTACCTGTCTCTTATACACATCTCCAAGGAATGGATATAAAGAATATGATCTCTCATGGAGTTAATATCTATTAGCTAAACAAGTAGATACAATTCTAAAAATTTTTATAGTTTTATGCAGACCAAACTTGCCTACCATAAATCTTATTACAAAACCATGGATCATCATAAAATGCTTTAGAATAAATAAATGCTTCCTAGCAATTTAAAGCTATGAACAAATTAAAAATCTGACAAATCATTTTTAAATTATTAGTTTTACAATAATTTCCCTACTGATAATTTCAAATGGAAGGGCTTTATTGGCTTTATATAATGGCTTTTTATAAACTACTTTCACCAGACATAGAAGTATAGCTATTTGCATATGACTGTTACAATTAGTAATGAAATGTGCTTAACATAATATTTTATAAATGTTCTTTTTAAGTAAATATACACAGAAAATAACATAATGATTGAACACCTGATTTACAAAGACGTTTAAAAGATAATGGTAAAAGAGAATATTCTGATTTATATGAATAATGTTTGAGTATTTTCTTTTTTGAAAATAACAGTGTAAGACTTGTGAACCCACTGAAGTTCATTTATGTACTTCAGTGTCTTTACCCACAGAAAACAAAAGTACATTGATTTCAGTTCAGTTTAGTCGCTCAGTGGTGTCCGACTCTTTGTGACTCCATGAATCGCAGCATGCCAGGCCTCCCTGTCCATCACCAACTCCCAGAGTTCACTCAAACTCACGTCCATCGAGTCTGTATGCTATCCAGCCATCTCATCCTCTGTGGTCCCCTTCTCTTCCTGCCCCCAATCCCTCCCAGCATCAGAGTCTTTTCCAATGAGTCAATTCTTCGCATGAGGTGGCCAAAGTACTGGAGTTTCAACTTTAGCATCATTCCTTCCAAAGAAATCCCAGGGTTGATCTCCTTCAGAATGGACTGGTTGGATCTCCTTGCAGTCCAAGGGACTCTCAAGAGTCTTCTCCAACACCACAGTTCAAAAGCATCAATTCTTTGGCGGTCAGCCTTCATCACAGTCCAGCTCTCACATCCATACATGACTATTGGAAAAACCATAGCCTTGACTAGACGGACCTTAGCAAAGTAATGTCTCTGCTTTTGAATATGCTATTTAGGTTGGTCATAACTTTTCTTCCAAGGAGTAAGCACCCTCATTTTCTATCCCTCAATTATTTTATTATAAGGAGAAAGGTTGATAACAGCAAGCAGCATTACAATCTGACACAACTTTGCTACTAATTAAAATATAAATTTCATTATTAATTTTACTTGAAAATCTACTAATTGAGGCTAAAATTCCTTCTACCCTGTTAAGAGTTTCATACTACACGAAATGCAGGTCACTGTGACCAGGTAAACTGGGCCTTTATCCATAAAATTCTGAATAATTTAATTGACTAAGCCTTTAAAAAGAAACCTGATTAACAAAAGAAGATAAGAAAATACAATAAAATATAAAAGGAACATCTGTATTCAAACTTCCAAACTTTTAAATAACAATATGTCTCCAAGTTTCCATGACCACATTATACCAGATACCTCAGTGAGTCTTTGTCTACAAACAATTAAATTTCTCCAAAGGGGAAATGTATCATTAATCTTTAATATACCTTCTTGTACATTTTTAAGTAGAGTACTTCAAAGGTTTTTTATAGAGAAAATTTCCATGTTAATCCATATTCACAGTGTTTTAGGATTAAAAGAAGTGCAAATCAAGAATCAGATTATTAGGAAAGTGGTTCTTGTAGTTCAGACTTAATTTACTGACCACAAATTAAAATTTCTGGATAATACTACTTAAACTATTAAACACATTTTTAAATTTTATGCTAGTATTATATATTCTAAAATTATTATCACTTACATATTAGTATTGTTTTTCAGCCACCACTTGCTGCTCCAACTCCGCACAGTGGACACTTGCTGCTCCGCTTTGCTTTAGCCATCATAAAGAGATAACCCATGACCAAGGTAAGAGAAAACCCAGTAAGGACGTAGGCACTGAGAGAGGGCATCAGATGGCAGACAGACTGAAACAACAATCACAGAAAACTAACCAATCAAGTCACATGGTCCACAGGCTTGTCTAACTCAGTGGAACTAAGCCATGCTGTGTAGGGCCACACAAGATGGATGGGTCATGGTGGAGAGTTCTGACAAAACATGGTCCACTGGAAAAGGGAATGGTGAGCCATTTCAGTATTCTCACCTTTAGAACCACATGAACAGAATGAAAAGCCAAAAAGATAGGACAGATGAACTCCCCAGGTCAATAGATACCCAAAATGGTACTGCAGATGAGTGGACAAATAACTCCAGAAAGAATGAAGAAACGGAACCAAAGCAAAAACAACACCCAACTGTGGATGTGACTGGGAGAGAAGAAAGGTCTGATTCTGTAAAGAGCAATATGGCAAAGGAACCTGGAATGTGAGGTCCATGAATCAAGACAAATTGGAAGTGGTCAAACAGATGGCAAGAGTGAACGTCAACATTTTAGGAATCAGCGAACTAAAATGGACTGGAATGGGTGAATTTAAATCAGATGATCATATATCTACAACTATAGGCAAGAATCCTATAGAAGAAATGGAATAGCCATCATACTCACCAAGAGTCCAAAATGCAGTACTTGGATATAATCTCCATAACAACAGAATGATCCCTGTTCATTTCCAAGGCAAACCATTGAATATCATGGTAATCCAAGTCTATGCCCAGACCAACAATGCTGAAGAGCTGAAGTTAAATGATTCCATGAAGACTGACAAGACCTTTTAGAATTAATACCCAGAAAAGACGTCTTTTCATTATAGGAAACTGGAATGCAAAAATATGAAATCATGAAACACCTGGAGTAACAGGCAAATTTGGCCTTGGAGTACAGAATGAAGCAGGGTAAAAGCTAGTAGTACTTTGTCCACTTCATGAGAAGAGTTGACTCACTGGAAAACACTCTGATGCTGAAAGGGATTGAGGGCAAGAGGAAAAGGGGATGACAGAGGATGACATGGCTGGATGGCATCACTGACTTGATGGACATGAGTTTGAGTGAACCCCTTGTGTTGGTGATGGACAGGGAGGCCTGGTGCTCTGTGATTCATGGAGTCGCAAAGAATCGGACATGACTGAGGGACTGAACTGAACTGAAGAGAATGCAATGGTCATAGCAAACACCCCCTTCCAACAACACAAGAGAACTCTACACATAGAAATCACCAGATGGTCAACACCAAAATCAGACTGATTATATTCTTTGCAGCCAGTGATGAAGAGGTTCTGTACAGTCAGCAAAAACAAGACTGGAAGCTGACTGTGGCTCAGATTATGAACTCCTTATTGCCAAATTCAGACTTAAGTTGAAGAAAGTAGGGAAAACCACTAGATCATTCAGGTATGATCTAAATCAAATCACTTATAATTATACAGTGGAAGTGGGAAATAGATTTAAGGGACTAGATCTGATAGAATGCCTGATAAACTATGGATGGAGGTTCATGATATTGTACAGGAGACAGAAATTAAAACCATTCCCAATTAAATGCAAAAAAGCAAAATGGCTGTCTGGGGAGGCCTTACAAATAGCTGTAAAAAGAAGAGACGTGAAAAGCAAAGGAGAAAAGGAAAGATACATCCATTTGCATACAGAATTCCAAAGAACAGCAAGGCGAGATAAGAAAGCCTTCCCCAGTGATCAGTACAAAGAAATAGAGGAAGACAATAGAATGGGACAGACTAGAGATCTCTTCAAGGAAATTAGAGATATCAATGGAATATTTCATTCAAAAATAGGCTCAATAAAGGACAGAAATTGTATGGACCTAATAGAAGCAGAAGATATTAAGAAGAAGTGGCAAGAATACACAGGAGAACTGTACAAAAAAGATCTTCATGACCCAGATAACCAGGATGCTGTGATCACTCACCTAGAGCCAGACATTCTGGAATGTGAAGTCAAGTGGGCCTTATGAAGCATCACTATGTACAAAGCTAGTGGAGGTGATGGAATTCCAGTTGACCTATTTCAAATTCTAAAAGATGATGCTCTGAAAGTGCTGCACTCAATATGTCAGCAAAATTGAAAAAAAACTCAGCAGTGGCCACAGGACTGGAAGAGGTCAGTTTTCATTCCCATCCCCCCCCCAAAAAAAAAACGCAATGCCAAAGAATGCTCAAACCATCCCACAATTGCACATTTCTCAAACCATACTAAAGTAATGCTCAATTTTTCCAAGCTAGGCTTTCACAGTACATGAACCATGAACTTCCAGATGTTCAAGCTGATTTTAGGAAAGGCAGAAGAACCAGAGAATAAATTGCCAATTTTCACTGGATCATAGAAAAAGCAGGAGAGCTCCAGAAAAATGTCTATTTCTACTTTATTGACTATACCAAAGCCTATGACTGTGCACATCACAAAAAACTGTGGAAAATTATGAAAGTGTTGGAATACCAGATCACCTGGCATGCCTGGTGAGAAATCTATATGCAGATCAAGAAGCAACAGTTAGAACTGGACATGGAACAAGAGACTGGTTCCAAATAGGGAAAAGAGTACGTCAAGGCTGTATATTGTCACCCTGTTTATTTAACTTATATGCAGAGTACATCATGAGAAATGCTGGGCTAGATGAAGCACAAGCTGAACTCAAGATTGGCAGGAAAAAAATCAGTAACTCAGACATGCAGATGATACCACCCTTATGGCAGAAAGCAAAGAAGTACTAAAAAGCCTCTTGATGAAAGTGAAAGAAGAGCTTGAAAAAGTTTTCTTAAAGGTCAACATCCAGAAAACTAAGACCATGTCATCCGGTCCCATCACTTCATGGCAGACAGATGGAGATTTGGAAACAACTGAGTGATTGAAATGAACTGATGAAAATTTTGAGTGTGTGTTTAATTCCATTTTTCTCATGAAACTGGTAACTTTTATTCCTGATCTTGTTCAGTGCAGAGATTTTTAGTAGCATATGACACATTGTGACAAAACTGACAGCATGCTACTTCATAGTTAGGAGAATGGAAAGGTCCTTCCCACAATCTCACTTACATGTTAAGCATGGAAAAAAGTTTTAAATTTGGGTCTTCTAATTCAAAATGCAGAATTATTTTACTACACCTCGATGTTATTTTTATATGAAGATAAATTTTTATCTATAGCTGAATTGACATATTCAGATCAGAATTGCTTTTTTAAAGCTACATTTATAAGTGGTCAAACAAGAGATGGCAAGGGTGAACGTCAACATTTTGGGAATCAACAAACTAAAATGGACTGCAATGGGTGAATTTAACTCAGATGACCATTATATCTACTACTGTGGGCAGGAATCGCTCAGAAGAAATGGAGTAGACATCATGGTCACCAAAAGAGTCTGAAATGCAGTACTTGGATGCAATCTCAAAAATGACAGAATGATCTCTGTTGGTCTCCAAGGCAAACTATTCAATATCACAGTTATCCAAGTCTATGCCCCAACCAGTAACGCTGAAGAAGCTGAAGGTGAACGGTTTTATGAAGACCTACAAGACCTTTAGAACTAACACCCCCAAAAGATGTACTTTATATTCTAGGGGACTGGATTGCAAAATTAGTAAGTCAAGAAACACCTGGAATAACTAGCAAATTTGGCCTTGGAATGCAGAATGAAGCAGAGCAAAGACTAATAAAGTTTTGCCAAGGAAATGCACTGGTCATAGCAAACACCCTCTTCCAACAACACAAGAGAGGACTCTACACATGGACATCACCATATGGTCAACACTGAAATCAGATTGATTATGTTCTTTGCAGCCAAAGATGGACATGCTCTATACAGTCAACAAAAACATGAGCAGGAGCTGACTATGGCTCAGATCATGAACTCCTTATTACTAAATTCAGACTCAAATTGAAGAAAGTAGGGAAAACCGCTAGACCATTCAGGTATAATCTAAATCAAATCCCTTATGATTATAGAGTGAAGTGAGAAATAGATTTAAGGGCCTAGATCTGATAGATAGAGTGCCTGATGAACTATGGAATGAGGTTTGTGCCATTGTACAGGAGACAGGGATCAAGACCATCCCCATGGAAAATAAATGCAAAAAAGCAAAATGGCTGTCTGGGGAGGGCTTACAAATAGCTGTGCAAAGAAGAGAGGCAAAAAGCAAAGAGGAAAGGAAAAATGTAGGCATCTGAATGCAGAGTTCCAAAGAATAGCAAGAAGAGATAAGAAAGCTTTCTTCAGCAATCAATGCAAAGAAATAGAGAAAAACAACAGAATGGGGAAGACTAGAGAACTCTTCAAGAAAATTAAAGATATCAAGGGAACATTGCATGCAAAGATGGGCTCAATAAAGGACAGAAATGGTATGGACCTAAAAGAAGCAGAAGATATTAAGACTGGCAAGAATACACGGAAGAACTGTACAAAAAAGATCTTCACGACCAGATAATCATGATGATGTGATCACAAATCTAGAGCCAGACATCCTGGAATGTGAAGACAACAGCCTTAGAAAGCATCACTACAAACAAAGCTAGTGGAGGTGATGGAATTCTAGTTGAGCTGTTTCAAATCCTGAAAGATGATACTGGGAAAGTGCTGCATTCAATATGCCACCAAATATGGAAAACTCAGCAGTGGCCACAAGACTGGAAAAGGTCAGTTTTCATTCCAATCTCAAAGAAAGGCAATGCCAAAAAATGCTCAGACTACAGCACAATTGCACTCATCTCACATGATAGTAAAGTAATGCTCAAAATTGTCCAAGCCAGGCTTCAGCAATACGTGAACCATGAACTCCCTGATGTTCAAGCTGGTTTCAGAAGAGGCAGAGGAACCAGAGATCAAATTGCCAGCATCCTCTGGATCATTGAAAAAGCAAAAGAGTTCCAGAAGAACATCTATTTCTGCTTGATTGACTATGCCAAAGCCTTTGACTGTATAAATCACAATAAACTGTGAAAAATTCTGAAAGAGACAGGAATACCAGACCACCTGACCTGCCTCTTGAGAAATTTGTATGCAGCTCATGAAGCAACAGTTAGAATTGGACATGGAACAACAGACTGGTTCCAAATAGGAAAAGGAGTATGTCAAGTCTATATATTGTCACCCTGCTTATTTAACTTCTATGCAGAGTACATCATGAGAAACGCTGGACTGGAAGAAGCACAAGCTGGAATCAAGATTTCTGGGAGAAATATCAATAACCTCAGATATGCAGATGATACCACCCTTATGGCAGAAAGTGAAGAGAACCACCTGACCTGCCTCTTGAGAAATCTGTATGCAGGTCAGGAAGCAACAGTTGGAACTGGACATGGAACAACAGACTGGTTCCACATAGGAAAAGGAGTATGTCAAGGCTGTATATTGTCACCCTGCTTATTTCACTTCTATGCAGAGTACATCATGAGAAATGCTTGGCTGATGAAGCACAAGCTGAACTCAAGGTTGGCAGGAAAAAAATCAGTAACTCAGACATGCAGATGATACCACCCTTATGGCAGAAAGCAAAGAAGTACTAAAAAGCCTCTTGATGAAAGTGAAAGAGAAGAGTGAAAAATTTGGCTTAAAGCTCAACATTCAGAAAACAACGATCATGGCATCCGGTCCCATCACTTCATGGGAAATCGATGGGGAAACAGTGGAAACAGTGTCAGACTTTATTTTTGGGGGTTCCAAAATCACTGCAGATGGTGACTGCAGTCATGAAATTAACAGACACTTACTACTTGGAAGAAACGTTATGACCAACCTAGATAGCATATTCAAAAGCAGAGACATTACTTTGCTGACTAAAGTCCATCTAGTCGAGGCTGTGGTTTTTCTTGTGGTCATGTATGGATGTGAGATTTGGACTGTGAAGAAGGCTGAGCACTGAAGAATTGATGCTTTTGAACTGTGGTGTTGGAGAAGAGTCTTGAGGGTCGCTTGGACTGCAAGGAGATCCAACCAGTTCATTCTGAAGGAGATCAGCCATGGGATTTCTTTGGAAGGAATGATGCTAAAGCTGAAACTTCAGTCCTTTGGCCACCTCATGTGAAGAGTTGACTCACTGGAAAAGACTCTGATGCTGGGAGGGCTTGGGGGCCTGAGGGGAAAGGAACGACCAAGGATGAGATGGCCTGATGGCCTCACGGACTCGATGGATGTAAGTCTGAGTGAACTCTGAGAGATAGTGATGAACAGGGAAGCCTGACGTGCTGTGACTCATGGGGTCACAAAGAGTTGGACACGACTGAGCGACTGAACTGCACTGAATATTTGTTTTTGAGAATAACTCAAAATTCCAATTTGAATTAAATTTTCAATTTGTTTCTTTTGTTTGTTTGTTTTGTTTTAATAGGGATGATCAGTGGTTTTAGAAATCAGTTATCAAATATTTGGCTGGTGTCTTGAGAAGCTCGCATATACAGTAAAGAGTAATTCATTTTTTGGATGTTTGACCTAATAGTTTTCTATGTTCACTTATGCTTTCTATCTTCTGCCCCACCTCTGGGCAAGCCATTTAGAAAGCCGAAGTGCTCCTGCCTTGGTAATAGTTAAAACTACTGAAGTCCCAGTCCATACATGGGAAGCCTCACCCCTCAAAACAACCCTTAACCACAATAAAAGCTAAAGCCTCTCTCTTCTGTCCTGCTTGAGAGTCTGTCTTTGTCTCCCTAGAAAGATTCCCCATGTCAGTAACAAATCTCTTCATACAATCTTGGTGTGTTTGTGGCATCACCAGTTTCAACATCCCAGGCAATATGGTGTGGCAGGGTCTCCACACCTCTCTAAAGTTATACCACCATTAAACTTTTTGGAATATTTCTCAAAACCAACTTAGTGCAAGGCACAGAAGCATAACCTGAATGTCATACACTGTACTTTCATGTAAGGGTAAAAATAGAGATGTTAGTTAGAGATGGAAAGATATTTATACAGAGATTAAAAGGCATTTATATGAAGAAAGTGAAAACTGTCAAAGGACGACATCTTAACCTAATTAGTGTATCAATGTTTTGATCTTAAAAAAATAATGGTGAAGTCACTCAGTCGTGTCCAACTCTTTGGACCCCGAGGACTGTAACCTACTAGGCTTCTCTGTCTATGGAATTCTCCCGGCAAGATTACTGGAGTGGGTTGCCATTTCCTTCTCCAGGGGATCTTCCTGACCCAGGGATTGAACCTGGGTCTCCCACATTGGAGGCAGACGCTTTAACCTCTGAGCCACCAGGGAAGCCCAAGCCAACCTCTATTATGTTTTACAACCCCCATAAGACAAAAGTTTAAATTAGGATATTAAGAAAATACACCTTTAATTGGTTTTGTGTCTACCGGATAAAAATACCTCCCCCCCTCCACATCCCCAAACCTATTCCTTACAACTACTGTGAATTTATAGGTAGGTCCAATGTGACCTACATGGAGATATCCATGTATGAATTCAAGTATGATTAGCAAGACAGGTTGTCATTGTTTAGATGCTAAATTGTGTCTGACTATTTTGTTATCCCATGGACTATAACTCACATGGCTCCTCTGTTCATAGCATTTCCCAGAATACTGGAGTGGGGTTGCCATTAAGCTTTCCTCTGATGAGTAGGCAAATACATTGTATATACATTGCCCTTTAAATCCAGATTTATGCAAAATGATAATTTAGTAGGATATCTGCATTTCAAAAACAATCAATAAAGAAGAAAAGTAAAATAAATCTTTTTGGAACACAGTATGGAAAAATTGAATATTAAGGATCAGTTTAGAGACATGAGATGTACAATAAAACAGCTTGCTATCTGAACTGGAGAATGTTGCAGTCACAGTCATTAGGAAGTCCTTCCAGGTTGTTGTCAAGAACTATCAACTTAGACCAAGACTTGGAAATTTGTACCCTCAGAACAATGAAATAAGACCTTGTTATTTATTGAGAAATCAAAATAGTTCCAAAGCTCAAGTGTAGTCTCCTAAGATTAAGTCTGGTATATATGTATGTGTACACACACACATTGGGCTTCCTAGGTGGCACAGTGGTAAAGAATCTGCCTGCCAGTGAAGGAGAGGCAAGAGAAGCAAGTTTGATCCCTAGATCAGGAAGATAACCTGGAGAAAGATGACACAAGCCACTCCAGAATTCTTGCCTGGAAAATTCCATGGACATGGACATGAGCAGGTTATAGCCCATGGGGTCAAAAAAAGTCAGACACAATTAGCACACAAGAGAAGACACACATGCACACACACACACATGAAAATGGAACAAAAGGGAAAAGAAGTAAAGGAAATAAAATGAGAGCTGTGTAAATCAACTGATCAGTGCAAGCTTGTGTATCCAACCTGTTTTTAATTCATTCAATCATAGTCCATCCCAATACAGTAAGAGTGATGATACTCTTCAAATGATAACATATGTGTTAGTCTGAGGTAGGAATTTTTTCTCTGAGTATATTGGAGAAGAAAATGGCAACACACTCCAGTACTCTTGGCTGGAAAATCCTGTGGATGGAGGAGATTTGTAGGCTACAGTCCGTGGGGTCATAGAGTTGGACACAGTTGAGCTACTTCACTTATTGGTGTTATAAGAAGGGAAAGAATAGAAAAATCTGGAACAAAAACTCTTAAGTCTTGGAATGCCTACTTTTTTATAGTTCTAATGTGAAAATGAAACTCTAAATGTCAGCTGCTAGATTCAAGTTTAAAAATCACAATTAAATTGTGTGAGTATTCAAAGTTAGGGAAATACATTTTTCTGAGGCCAGTTTTCTCCTGGCCTTACCAATATGTTCTCTTAGATGATTTATTAGAAATATGTTTTAGTATTATATTTGAGTATTATAGTTTAAAACTGAATACTACTAAATTGAATAAAATCTAATTCAATATACTCTTGACTAAACCTATGGACTATATATAATGTTATTTATAACTATTGTTACATATATCAGGCATTTTACAATTATTAGTAAGACTATTTGAAAATGAGAAGGTGAAGACAGTCCTCCTGAGTACTTCAGAAACTCTCTCCAGTTCCAAACACTGGAACAGAATGCTTCCTCATTTCTGCTGCCACTGCTATGTTCAATTTTTTCCCTTTAGAATAGTGTGATTGGTAGTTATCAAGATATCTGAGAGTTGTGTGTTTGGACATGATAATGACCCCTCTGAGTGGTTTCCAACATTGCTTCTATTCCAAGAAAATCTTTGTGTTGGGAAGTAAGCATCCCTATCCCAAAATAACCTACTTGATAAATTCCCTTATGACCATAAAAGAGAGAGAGAGAGAAAAAAAAGATGATAGCTTTTAAAATAAGAAAAAATTAACCTGTTTAGTATCTGAGGCAATCTAAATAACTGCCTCTCAGTTCAGTTAAGTTCAGTTCAGTTGCTCAGTCGCGATCAACTCTTTGAGACCCCATGAATCACAGCAGGCCAGGCCTCCCTGTCCATCACCAACTCCTGGAGTTCACTCAGATTCACGTCCATAGAGTCAGTGATGCCATCCAGCCATCTCATCCTTGGTTGTCCCCTTCTCCTCCTGCCCTCAATCTCTCCCATCATCAAAGTCTTTTCCAATGAGTCAACTCTTCGCATGAGGTGGCCAGAGTACTGGAGTTTCAGCTTCAGCATCATTCCCTCCAAAGAAATCCCAGGGCTGATCTCCTTTAGAATGGACTGGTTGGATCTCCTCGCAATCCAAGGGACTCTCAAGACTCTTCTCCAACACTACAGTTCAAAAGCACCAATTCTTTGATGCTCAGCCTTCTTCACAGTCCAGCTCTTACATCCATACATGACCACTGGAAAAACCATAGCCTTGACTGATGACCTTTGTTGGCAAAGTATTGTCTCTGGTTTTGAATATGCTATCTAGGTTGATCACAACTTTTCTTCCAAGGAGTAAGCATCTTTTAATTTCATTGCTGCACTTACCATCTGCATTAATTTTAGAGCCCCCCAAAATAAAGTTTAAAAATCACAATTAAGTCAGCCCCTCAAAATAAAGATACTGTTTCCACTGTTTCCCCATCTATTTCACATGAAGTGATGGGACCTCTAACACAAACCATCCCTTCTTCAAATTTTTCCATCCAATGTTATTCTTTACAGAAACCCAATTTCTTGCTAATTGATGGATATTTCTTTCCAGAACTTTTTACTTTGTTTCTATTGAGAGTAAACTATTCAGAAAGATGTATTCTCCGTCTTTTAAAAGATATTTGAATCAGATACAAGTTTCAGTTGGATCTGGAAAGACAAAAAGAATGTGTAGGCTGTTGTAATATTTTTCTGTTCATTTGTTTTTTATCAAGAATAATCTATTTTTTATTTTGAAAAAGAGAGATCATAAAAGTTGTCCCCTTTTTGTGAAAATGTAGGGTAGAAGTGGCTCACCAGTTGTTTAAGTTAGAATAAAAGAGGAGTCCCCAGTTTACATTCCTTTAAAGCAAATTTGATTCAGTCCTTCCTATCAGGAGATACTGGATATGAAGGAAGTGAATGTGTATTTAGGTGCTTACTTGATTTCTCCACATAGATGCTTTTAAATCATCTTTGTATGGGAAGATATGGGATCCTTTAAAATAAATTTAAGAGACTATTAGGTATCCTCAATAGAAAATTAGGTATTGTGTAAACCTTTTTTCTGATTCTTTGGTGTATCTGCACCTTTTACTGTAAAATGTGGAAAAACTGATAGAACTGCAAATTATTCTTGTTCCTAGACATGCAAATGAATTTTTCATCAGGTTCAACTGATTTCTCTATAAAAGATGCAGGCTTTGCCATCTGCTAAGAAGTTAATTTCAGTAGTCCTCATTGCATCTATATGTGTCTTCACTTTTGGATTCCCCTTTGGACTGGTTGACTAGTGGTTCACTCATTACTAATGACTTAAATAACTTACACATGTCCATTTCATACTTGTATGAGTGAAGATTTTACCTTTTTTAAACAAATACTTTTTAATACCTCATATTTGGATCAACTCTGTTCCTGGTCTTCTTCCACTGTTTCCTATATCAGAAGCATCATCTATTGTTTCACTAATATATGTAGTCAGGAACTTTAGGGTCTTCTTCAGCATCTTCTTTCCATTCTCTCTTCTTCCATTGTGTTTGTTTGTGCTCAGGTGGTCAGTCGGGTCTGATTCTGCGACTTCATTGACTGTAGCCTGCCAAGTTCCTCTGTCCATGGTATTTTCCAGGTAAGATTCCTGGAGTGGGTTGTTATTTACTACTTCAGAGGATTTTTACAACCCAGATATGGGATCCACGTCTCTTAAGTCTCTTGAATTGCAGGTGGATTCTTCATCCACTGGAGAATTCATCTTCTGGAGAAGGAAATGGCAACCCACTCCAGGACCTTTGCAGGAAAATCCTATGGACGGAGGCGCCCAGTAGGCTACAGTTCATAGTGTCGCAAAGAGTCAGACATGACTGAGAGACTTCACTTTCACATTCTTCATCCACTGAGTCATCTAGGAAGCCCTTTAGATGTTTTTTCTCCATTCTTCCTACTTCATATCAAATCTATTTTCAAGTCTTTTGTTTACAGGTGGTCCTGTTCAAATACATCAGATCCTAATGGACATTGTATCCAGGATTTGGCAAGGTGTATACATTTATGTCATGACAATCTATACACATTATATAATTTTTACTTTCTGTGTACAATTTAAAATTTTTTCAGTGAGCAATATTTCACAAAGACAGCCTTACATTCAATTTCCATGTCCCATATATTCTACTTTCCAAACATCTCTTCAAATAATCTACTTTGCTCCTTTTCCACCATTACCCTAGCTACACTACGGATGAAAAGTTCTCTTGAACAACTCTGGAAGGAGGAGACTGGTCAGTTAACAACTTATTTTCAAGTTTAGAAAAGATGGGCATGGACTAATGGGTATGGATTATTGTGATATAAGTGCATATGTGTGGAAAGGCTTTTGTCTCTACTCTCTATCGTGTGTTTGTGCAGAGGTGCTTGTAAGGCAGGTAAAAAGAGAATCAGTAAATCATTTAGCAGTTGCTGGAAGAGAACGATTTACTAATCCATCAGTTTATGGAGCTCGTGGATATCAGAACAAAAACCAGGTGGCTAAGTGTACTCTGTATCACTGTATACTGACACAAATATCCTTTATTCGATTACTCTGACAGAAACCAGCTCAATCAATACTTAGAAAACAGGATTGCTTTCTACATTTAGATGTATTCTGAGAGTAACTGAGTACATTATCTCCTGAGAAGCACAAATAAAGACCTTTAATTACAGCATTGCTTCAAACACACATAAAACTTTATTATGGACCTTTTTGAAATGGGAAAATTATTTTTAAAAGATTGAATTAATTTGCTCTTACTGTGAACCTACATTTTAGTTACTAAGCATATTATTCAAAAATAATTGCCACTAGTTCGCTGCTGCTAAAGTGTCAGACTTTTCAATAGCAAATGCATCAAAACTTCCAAGCTTATATTTTTCATCTCATGAAAAAGTAGAGGAAACAAGAAAGAATGAAAGAAGGGACATGGAGATTGTAATTCATTGATATCTTATACATATGACAGTCCCTTTTGATTCACAAACTTCAACATGAAGTCCCTGATATTCTTTTAAAATAGCTTTTAAAATTGTGTTTTGTTTTTGCTTTGTGTTTTGAAAGAAGGAAACAGAAGACAAATCAGCCCTTACTTGGGTTTAGAAAAAACTGAGAGGCTTTTTTAGATGGCTAAATTTGTAAATACTCTTCCTCAATAATGAGTGTTATCTGAAGGGAGCTACCAATCCAGTAGCTTACAGAAAGTTGAGTGTTTTGAAAACATTTTTCTTTAAATAGGCATGCACTGTCATTTGCACATTCATGGAAGAGGTAGTCCATGATTATGTGCAAATGACTTTTCCCAATCATTCTTCATCTTTTTTTCAGATTTTAAATAAGAAAGCAACACATATTATGAATGTGAAAATGAAAAATTTGCTAACAAAAGCATCAAGTGGAGAGGCATTGCATAATTATAGTTATAACTTTTTGGCTGATTCAGAGGGGCAAGGTAGCACAAGAACAGCTTTTGACTGCGTTACTGTCAGTAAGCATTTTAAAGCAGATCTATCACTTCTGGTTGTACTAGTCTTTCCCCCCACAGGGGTTTCCAGGCAAGGGAGGGGTGGCAACTAAAATCCGTTTCATGTTGTGTTTGCTAAATCATGAATCCTGGTGAATGAATATCTCTCCTAAGGCGATGGATATTTTTTTCTTTAATTTGTGTAAAGTCTACCAGTGTCCCTGTTTAAAGCTTTGAGCTATGCTCTCAGGAGCAATTCTGACATCCTGGAAAATAGATCCAGTTTAATGAATATTTCCTCTGAAGACTTGACTCTGAGAAAAAACTCAAGATGAGCGTATGCTCCTTTAATGCCAGATTATTTTCAGTAATGTTTAAATTCAATTAGGCTATTTAAATTTAACATGGCACAGATTTTTAACTTTCTAAAGGATTTGTGTTTCTGTAAATCCTGCTTTCAGTATTATTTCATTATTTGTACACTAATAAATCATTAAGTGATCAAGTTTTCATTTCAGTCTAAATTATGTGGAGTACTGTGTACATAGTTGCACTCTTCTAGTTTACATTGTATATGACATCCTGACATTTAATCTAATGTATCAAAAATGAGGTGATGTTAGCACAAGCTTGTGTGCACAGTGGGCAATGAGGCCAAACAAACAGAAACTTCAGAGCTTGGAGCAAAGAAAGGTTTATTGCAAGATCATGGAAGGAGGCAAGGTGACTCATGCCCTGAAAAGCCTCAAGGTCACCAAAGAGTCTTAGTAAAACATTTTCAAAGGGCAAGCGAGGAGGAGGTGTCATGGTGTATGTGAGCAGCATGTGTGTGATTATCTGATTGGCTGATGGTGAGGTAGCAAAGGGGTGTCCCAGGGGTAACACTGTCAGTCCTTAGGCTCCAGGAGGCCTGGGGCTATGCGCTCAAGGTTGTCACGCGAGTGTGTGTGTTCCTCGATTCTTTGTCTCGTCACAACAAAGATTTGAAGTGATGGACATTAAAGTCCCCTCGGTGTGCGCTTAAGGTCATCAAATAATTCTTCCATTTGATGGGGGTTTTTCACATCTGCAAAACAACTCAAGAAAACTGCATCAGTGATTATTATCTAGGTTCTTCAGAAAGGAGCTAAAGCAGAGGATCTGGGGGAAAGCCTGTCTCCAGAATGTCCGGTAACATACTGCTTGGTTACTTGCTTGGTTCAGTAGCTGCCTCTTTGTTTACTGATGTGGAAAATCGAAATCTATGCTATGGTAGCAATATCAGTAACACATAAAATATTACAAGCTCTAATAATTATTTCTGTTGCCCCTAAATATAAAACATTTAAAGCCTTACAACAGAATCAAAATATGTTGTTTTTTGACAATGTAAGGGAAACTGAAACAGAAAAATATTATAAATTTCACAAACATTTGTGTGTGTGTATGTGCACACATGTGCTTGTTCTTTGATTAATTAAAAACATTTGTGTGCACATTTAAAATTAGAGGTGGGTTAGGGGACATATTTTAATGTTTTTCTCTCTTGGAGCCTACGGTCAGTTAAAGCAAGCAGATTCAGTAGGACCAGCTTTCATTTTTATTTCTGAATATGCTTTCTTGCGACCAAGAATGCCTTGCTACATAGATGTCACACATTAGGCATTATTCGTGCTGCAGAAGAGTATTATTTAACCTAATTATTGGGCTGGCCTTATACAAGTGACCTGCAGCAAGGGAAACTGCAACACATGACTGACTCTTGGCAAAATTGCAAATATAGGTGAACCTTTTTTTCACCTTGACATTCATCTGTTTCAGTTTCTGTCCTTTCTTCCTTCTCTACCCCTAAGCCAGTTGATTCATCATCTCAGGCCTTTGTAACAAAATTATACCGTTCTTGGGCTTTCCTGGTAGCTCAGCGGTAAAGAATCCGCCTACAATTCAGGAGACCCTGGTTCGATTCCTGGGGCGGGAAGATCCTCTGGAGAAGGGATAGGCTAATCATTCCAGTATTCTTGGGCTTCCCCGGTGGCTCAACTGGTAAAGAATCTGCCTGCAATGTGGGAGACCTGGGCTGGGAAGATCCCCTGGAGTAGGGAATGGCTACCAACTCCAGTATTCTGCCTGGAGAATTCCATGGACTGTATAATCCACGGTCGCAAAGAGTTGGACATGACTGAACGACTTCCACTTCATTTTACTTCAGCCCTCCAAATCTTCTCACTTAGGCCTGCTAATGCCGTGCTGCTCAGCACAGATAGGTGTCTTCATGATCATTCATCTAAGACCCAAGATATCCCTTCACTAATCTGAAATATGAATTCCTATTAGTGCCCATAACGGCTTCCCAGATGGTGCTAGAGGTAAAGAACCTGCCTGCCAATGCAGAAGACATAAGAGATGCAGGTTCGATCCTTGGGTCAGGAAGATCCCCTGAACAAAGAAATGGCAACCCACCAGTATTCTTACCTGGAGAATGCTCAGCAAATTGTGCCCATAATAATATGTATTTTAACAGTTGCTTATATATAAACAATATTTTTCTTTTCGTGGTTTAGTCACTAAGTCATGTCTGACTCTTGTGTCCCCATGGACTGTCATCCACCAGATTTCTCTGTCCATAGAGTTTCCTAGGCAAGAATACTGAAGTGGGTTGCTGTTTCCTTCTCCAAGGGATCTTCCTGACCCAGGGATTGAATCCAGGTCCCCTTCACTAAGGCAGATCTCCTGCATTGCAGGCAGATTCTCTAACAACTGAACCAACAGGGAAGCCCCCCTCCTTTTTTTCCCTTCTATTAATTAATTAATTACTCTATGTTGGGATTTTTTCTGTGAGGAAGAAATATTTTTATTTTCTAAGATCACAAAGCATAATTGACCAACCATATAATTAGAGTTGATTTTAGAAGTGAAACGCTCATCTGGGAGTCAAAAAGCTTGGCTGTAGTTGCAGTTCCAGTATTATGCACCTGTCAGATCTTGGAAAGACACTCAACTTCTCTGATGTTCTCTCTTCTCATTTCTAATCTACTGAGAAATTTGGACCTGGTGACTTTTTAAAGTACATTTTTTTAAGTACATTAGTAGCAGTTCTGATGTGTGTGGGTTTTTTTATAAGACTGTAATTGTATAATAACACTCCATCACCAGAAGGCAACTGAATGTAGTCCATATAATCATTTCAGTCCATTTAGTTTAATTCAAGATTCAAGGCGTCGCATGCTCAAATCTTATTCTTTAGGCAGAGTATTATGAAATGTGTTTAAACGAAACAAACCAAAAAATGTGTGGAAACGCTTGAATGTCTTTCAAGCTTGCATAGCTAGTAAATTTTGAATGGGGAATAGGACTTGAGTTTTTTTTATTCCTAATCCAACCAAGGTTAAAGTGAAATCTGGGGCAGATTTCCAGAGATGATTTCTCATTCTCTGCAAGAATTAACGCATGTGCCTGCTTAATGATTTGTTAGTGCCAAGTCTTTCCACTGTAAAGAACATTTAGTAGTACTTACTATACTATAAGCAGTTGGCCAAAAGGCTTGTGAGTGCATTGTGGCTGCTCTTACCAGCATGCCCTGGCACACAGGCTATACCTAACAGATTCAGTATTTGCCTGCACTAATTACAAAGAATCTTGTGCCCACAGAACATAACTTGCTTATCACTCCTCTTCTGTTTACAATGGTTGAGACCAAGATTAGAAGGAAGATGGACGGGAGAAAGAGGGAAGAAGGGAGGCAGAGACAGACAGAGGCGTGGCACTGTCTACAAGGGGATAAGAAATAGTGTGGGGGGGAATGGGCTTCATAAAGGAGAAAAACAATAATTAGAACACCAAATTGGACCTGATCATCTCACAGTTGAAATGGATAGCAATATCACAGAATTATTCCTTACATTTGTCCAACAGGAACCTGCTTCTTTACCAATTCTGTGAAGAACTGTGAAGTAAGATTCCTGAAAAAGTCATAATAATGGAGACCATACTTCTTTGGCTTTGTTGTTGAGACTGGAAGCACTTGGCTTAGTTAAAAATGCTGTTCATATCATGGTTCATTATTTTCATCTTTTCAGACAAAGATCTTGTACCAAATATTTAATATACGGATACTGGATTTTATTTCTCTTTATTCTCTTTTCCTTCTCACTTCATAGGTGACTATACCAACATAAATATTGATATCTAATGTTGGTTTGTGATCTTGTGAAAATGTGTATTCCTTTTTTTGAATATATAGTTAATATACTTCAGTGGTATTATCCTAGATATCATTTTGATCTATATTATAGTTATGTGTTTATCAGGTCTATCTTCCTTTATCTGTGGCATGACATGCCTCTGCCACTTATTGTCCAGCCATTTTTCCAGGGATGGACATCGGATTGTTTCTGTCTCTGGATCATCATTAACAACATTGCAATGAACATAATTGTACTTGTCCCTTATAAACTGTGGGGTGATTTCTTTGGCACATTACACTACACCAGAGCAGAACTGCTGCCTGATGGGGTCTTTGTCTCTTTACTTAGGGTATACTGATCCCACCAACAGGGTGTGGCGATACGTCAGCTCATGTTTCCAGACACATTTGACATTATCCAGCTTTCAAACTGGAGAAAGCAATGGCACCCCACTCCAATACTTTTGCCTGGAAAATCCCATGGATGGAGGAGCCTGGTAGGCTGCAGTCCATGGGGTTGCAAAGATTTGGACACGACAGGGATTTCACTTTCACTTTTATGCATTGGAGAAGGAAATGGCAACCCACTCCAGTGTTCTTGCCTGGAGAATCCCAGGAACGGGGGGAGCCTGGTGGGCTGCCATCTCTGGGGTCGCACAGAGTCAGACATGACTGAAGCGACTTAGTAGTAGTAGTAGCTTTCAAACTATAGCCAGTCCAGAAGGCTTAATCTGTCCTTATCCTTATCTTCATTTGAATTCTCTGAACAAATTTCAATATTTGTGTGCTTGTTTGCCTTTTAAATTTTATTTTTAAAAGTTTAGCTAAATTAGCTAAAAATTAGCTTTTGCAAATTTAAAAAATCTTACTAATTTTGCAAATACACTATGTCTTCACTAATCACTGTTCTCTTGCTGGTTTTAGATATTTCAAATATCTTTCCTAATATATTATTTTTTCAAATTTGATCATTATGTATTTAATCCCCTAATATATCAATTCATATATGATGGCTACCTTTTTTAGAAAGAGATTGGGATAGTTTATATATGAACAATGTGTCTATCTGGGGGAAATTCAACAGAGAAGATGACCAGTTGTGTTAGACCCAAAGCTACTAAAATATGTCAGGTAGACAGAGGAGTCCAAATGACCCCTGATGTCAAGAAGAGCTAGCGATCATAAGTCCTTAATTTTGAGTATAATTAATTTGAATGTTTATACTTGTGACTAATTATAAGATACTTTCCCATAATTTTTATGTTATATATAAAATTTTTGTCTTTTATGATTTTTATATTGTAACTTTATAATTATGTATGTAAATAAATGGATATATTATGTAATATATTATTTGTAATCCATGTAAAATCAAGTATTAAATAGGAATCAACTCTCATTTTTCTCTAAATAGTAAACCCATCTTCACAATACTACCTGTGATTTTCCACTGACTTGTGTTACCCCCTCTAGCATATTTGAAACTCCTGTAAGGCCATGGAAATGAACTTTTTATTTTTTTTCAAAAATGAGATTTTTCTTTTCTTTTCTTTCTGTTTTCAAAAATGAAAAATGAATGTTTTGGTTTCTTCCAGTGAAATTCTATACCTTTGTCCTCTTTGGGATTAATCAGTGTGTCCAAATATGTTCCTGAAAAGTATACTCAGTTTGCTAATAAAAATTCAGGGCACTTGAACAAAAACACCTTTGAGTAGTTACATGCTATAAATTCTCAATTTGTCTAATTGGGTCTTAGCAACTCCTAAATGTGGTATCATTCACATACATTTAAAATTATGTTTTCAGAGGATACTGTGTCCACTCTAGGCACCTTAAAAACATTGTCTCCATTACATAAGAGTCACTCAAGGAACTTCATTGATGAGTTTTTATTTTTTTTAGTCACTTATGTTCATGTATAAGGGAGGTGAATTTATTGAATTATTCAAGAGAACAATAGAGAAAGAATATGATTTAGGCATATGTCACTATCCTTTGTTTGGAAATAAGTGGTGAAGATCATCTCAGTGTCAAAGGCATTAAGAGGACAGATAACAAGGGGTAAGGATTATCTCATTCTCTTTTCTAACTGGGCTTGTTTCACCTTATCAACCCAGAGTCAGTGGCAGCAGAAGTTTTAATAGGCTGTTTCTCTTCACTATTTATAGAGGTGTGGTGCCTGGAGCATTTCATGATCATTTTTATTTGCACCAGTCAACCCTCATTACCCTACTTTCCTAGGACAATAGAATTATAAAATCGCTATGTCAGTCTGCCCTATCTTTTCCACTAATAACTTTTGATCCCAGAGGCTAATTTCATCCAGACCTGGCAGAGTGGCAAAGGGCTTATCAGTTCTGTAAAAAACAAAGTCACTTACAAGGAAGTATGGCAGCCTACACACCTCACCCCATGAATGGACCTAATAGAAGTAGACTTAGCTAAAAGACCTCAAGTGTGCAAATCGATTACACACAAATTTGCTGGGTGAGCTTGAAAATAACCTAATTTCAGCAAAATGTGTTCAGTTGAAATAGTCTGTTTGAAAAATATTTAATAAAATCCAGATCCTTGAGCCTGGTCACATAAAAACCTAGCAAAAGTAATATTAATTAACAAATATAAAAATCTTTTTAAGCATATTTTGTATCTTATTTCAGTTTTCTCAATAACCCTAAACATATACTGTAGTATTTTGAAAATTATTACTAAAATTTAAAAAGAGAAGATATATCACTCATTATTTTTTTTATCTATTTCAGAAACTATTAATTTTAAAAATCAATGCCAAATATTAATTCCCTGCCAA
>SJYC01064613.1:0-12154 GCA_006408675.1 Madoqua kirkii | reverse complement strand
TATCGAGTAGCATTATTTTGCCATTTTTTAATGTTCTGTTGTACATATATTAATAAGATTTCTAAAAGAAAAATTTGATATTATAGCAATAATAGAAATATAATCTAAGAGAGAAGAGGAGGCTTTCCATGTGACACTAAGGGGAAAGAAACTGACTGCCAATACAGGAAATGTAAGAGATGTGAGTTCAATCCTTGGGTTGGAATGATGTCCTGAAAAAGGGTCTGGCAACCCACTCCATTATTCTTGCCTGGAGAATCCCGTGGACAGAGGAGCCTGGTAGGCTACAATCCATGGGGCCACAAAGAGTCAAACACAACTGAAGTGACTTAACACACAGCACACACAGGGTAATAAGAAAGTTGTTCTGCATATCTTAGCTAATGACCTTTTATTTCAACTGCTGGTGTATTCCCCAAATGCCACTTTCACCCTCAGTGTCACATTTTCAAGTAGGTACTTTTCCAAGGCTTGACAAATGGATCAGTAGGCCAGTGTTCCACCATGCCATTTCAGAATCAAAGGGCTTTCCTTCTTCCTCTTCCCAATGGAAACTTAAGGCCTTTTAAGATAAAAATTGGTTAACTTGATGAACAAACCCATACTAATTTGCTAATAAAAGATACTGAAGGCAAAGCACTTTGATTAGGAATCCTTCCACTTGGATTCACATTTCAAAAAACGACATTCAGCAGGCCATGCACTGCTTCAGATGATAAATAGATGAATGTCTCTAATGGTGGGAATACAAAGAAAGCCATAGGGAAAATTGTCTGATCTTTATTTTATCCTCATAGAACTGGTAATTAGGGTATACAGAATTTTGTGGGACTTTATGGTTTTCCTTTAAAGTGCTCTGCTATAAGTTGTTCATGTATTCATTTATCCAATAATTTACTATGACTAATCTTCCTAGTCTATGCGCTGTGAAGAGAAGGATGAAGTCCCTAAACCTGAGCAAAATCGCCCTTTACCTTAGGGACAAAACTATACAAACCTATAAACATTAGAAATGCTTAGAACTATAAACATTAGAAATCTTAGAAAATTTCTCAATTCTTTTCTCACTTATAGTTGGTTTTCCATTAATCACAATTCAGTTACCACTTAGTTATCTTAAGTCACTGTTACACATTTTCAAATGGGTGAGTCTGAACAAGAAACATTATCTCAATTTTGTGCAATTTTAGTAAAAATATCAAGTTCTTCAGGGCTTATCTGATAGCTCAGCTGGTAGAAGAATCCACCTGCAATGTGGGAGACCTGGTTTCGATCCCTAGGTTGGGAAGATCCCCTGGAGAAGGGATAGGCTACCTAATCCAGAATCCTGTCCTGGAGAATTCCATGGTCAGGTGAACCTGGTAGGCTACAGTCCATGGGGTCACAAAGAGTTGGACCCAACTGAGCGACTTTCACTTTCACTTTCATCAAGTTCTTCCAGATTCTCAAAGAGTGTTGGCTACAATCTATTTCCCCTAACAGATTGATACTTTTGGTATGATCTGATTTCTCGAAAACACTGGTGTACACGGGGAATCTTGAATATACTGCATATGACCTGTTTTTGTAGTATTACACTAGGGAATTGGTGAGTCAATTTACATATATGGAGTCGAATGCTGATTGAAAGTTCTATTTTATCATTAAGAAAACTTCTAGATCATTTTTTAGAAATATATACTGCTTGCTAATTGGTTGTGTATTGATTATACATACGTATAAGTAGAAACATAAAGGACTAGTCAAAGTATTTCTGCTCCCTACAGGTTCTTAAATGTGAGAAGGTTTTGATGACAGGACTGAGAAGAATCTTTGAGAGTCCTGAGGCAGCTTGGTAGGAAATCTAGCCAAAACAAAGGGCATATTGAGCATAGACATGAACAAGCAAATTAGTCTGAAATAGTAGAAGAGCTGGAGAAGGCAACGGCACCCCACTCCAGTGTTCTTGCCTGGAAAATCCCATGGGCAGAGGAGTCTGGCGGGCTGCAGTCCATGGGGTTGCGAAGAGTCAGACACGACTGAGAGGCTTCACTTTCACTTTTCACTTTCATGCACTGGAGAAGGAAATGGCAACCCACTCCAGTGTTCTTGCCTGGAGAATCCCAGGGACAGGGAAGCCTGGTGGGCTGCCATCTATGGGGTCACACAGAGTCAGACATGACTGAAGCGACTTAGCAGCAGCAGCAGCAGTAGAAGAGCAGGTAGATCAGTGGCAAAGGACCTGAGTAGGAGGAGTTGGGACTGGAGGCAATAAATTATATTGATGTGGATCCTTGAAGATCAGTGTGTGAATAAAAATGCCTGTCATTTGTCCTGCCTAGGGGAGGAAAAGGCCCATAACCTGAAACAGGTCATTTGGCTAATAGGACTCTGGAGAAAGCCCAAGTCAACCTTCTCAGTACCAAGCAGACAAAGCTAATTAAAAATATATCATTTAGTAACAAGTGGGCTTACAAGAGCAAATACAAAAGAAACTGAGTTATACATAATTGAATATGTAGTTTTATCTACCAAACTGATTTTTCCCCAAAAGACTGATATAGTTACATGCAAGATACTGTGAAAATACTGAATATAAATCAGAGTTAAAAATTGATGGCTCTGGTATATATAAAGGTTAACATTTTCCCCTTATAACAAGAATGCCTGCACATATCAAATGCAGCCCGGCTTACTCTCCCAGACAACTGCAACCTGACTGTTCCAAGGTGCTTGATTTCCAGCTCATCGATCCTAATTATTTCTCTTCTCCACTCAGGGTTAAATATACCTTAATGGATCTTAAATCTGCCTGACAAAGAGGCTGACTTAGAGACTCATCTTACTCATGACATACAATTATTAATTAATGAGGGTCAGCTGCATAAAGGGATTGCAGCTGATACGGGTAATAAGGGAAAGCACTCCAGGCTGAATTATGCACTGGAGAACAGGAAAGAGTACATTTTATTAGAATCATCAAAATTTCCTGTTTCCAAACTAATTAATTTAACTCTTTCTGTTGTTTAAACAAATTGTATTTATGTGTTTCAGATTACTGCAATTTCCTTCTAGCAAATAAAATGCCCGTGTCTTTTCATTTGGAGCAATAAGCTTCCTTCCTATATCAGTTAAATTTTGTCTTGATATCACAGTTTATCTTTTTTTACTGTTGGGGGGGTCAAACAGAGTGTGCATTGTTAATCTTTGAAGCTTTAGTCAATGCTGGCAATCCATAGTAACTGTGAAACTAAAAGAGAAAGAGAGAGAAATCTCCATAGGCTCCCTCAATCCTCTTTCCAGGCAAAAAAATGCTTTGCGACAAAGTGACAATTAACTTAAACCTGCTTTTTCCCTTCTGGGATATTCCCTCCACCTGAATACACTCTGGTTATCTAATATTATCTGAAAATATATTTGAGAATGTTCCTCTCATGAGAGTATTCTCTTGAAGTTTGAGATCTTATTAAAGAAGAAGATGTCTGATGACCTTAGCTTCAACCAGCTGAACTATATCACAGACCAGATGTGCAGAATCTCTTGAGGAGGTCTCTGTTTAAAAACCAAAACGGAAAAAAAAAAATTCTTCAAGCTAACTACAACTTACTTCCATTAGGGTATCACAATTATTGGAATGCATTCTTCATAAGAATTTACAGCATAGGCTTCCTTGGCCAACCACTTGGTTAGCCAGACATGACAATTAAAATTTTCACCCTTGCTTTTCTTTTAGAGGTAACTAGAATGATATGGACTTATTTCAGCCTCTCCTAAATCCCATGTTTTGGTTCCAGCCAGCATGGGACATGGATCCACCTTGTTATTTTTCAGTCACTAAGTCATGTATGATTCTTTGGATTACATGCACCCCATGGACTACAGCATGCCAAGCTTCCCTGTCCTTCACTCTCTCCCAGAGTTTGCTCAAAGTTGTGTCCATTGAGTCAGTGATGCCATTCAACCATCTCGTCCTCTGTCACCCCCTTCTCTTCTTGCCTTCAGTCTTTACTAGCATCAGAATATTTTCCAGTGTCTTGACTCTTCACATCAGGTGGCCAAATTATTGGAGTTTAAGCTTCAGCATCAGTCCTTCCAATAAATATTCGGGGTTGATTTCCTTTAGGATGGACTGGTTTGATCTCCTTGCTGTCCAAGGGACTCTGAAGAGTCTTCTCCAGCACCATAATTCAAAATCATCAATTCTTTGGTGCTCAGCCTTCTTTGGCTATCTGATGCGCATTGAAAAAGACCCTGTTGCTGGGAAAAATTGAGCACAGGAGAAGGGGGTCACAGAGGATGAGATGGTTAGATAGCATCATGGACTCAATAGATGTGAGTTTGAGCAAACCTCAGGAGGTAGTGAAGGACAGGGAAGCATGGTGTGCTGTAGTCCATGGGATCACAAAAAGTTGTACATGACTTAGCAACAGAACAACAAACAAGAAATGCCTTCTTTATGGTCCAACTCTCATATCTGTAACTGGCTACTGGGAAAACCATATATCACTATATGGACCTTTATCAGCAAAATGGTATCTTAGTTTTTTAATATGCTATCTAGATTTGTCATAACTTTTCTTCCAAGGAGCAAGTGTCTTTTAATTTTGTGATTGCTACCATCCACAGTGATTTTGGAGTCCCCCCAAATAAAATCTGACATTATTTCCATTTTTCTCCCATCTATTTGCCATGAAAGTAACTGAAGTTACTGAAGTAACACAAAGAGTTGGACACGACTGAGCGACCCTGGTATTTCTTTGGAAGGAATGATGCTAAAGCTGAAACTCCAGGACTTTGGCCACCTCATGCAAAAAGTTGACTCATTGGAAAAAAACCTCTGATACTGGGAGGAATTGGGGGCAGGAGGAGAAAGGGACGACCAAGGATGAGATGCTGGATGGCATCACGGACTCAATGGATGTGAGTCTGAGTGAACTCCGAGAGATGGTGATGAACAGGGAGGCCTGGCGTGCTGCGATTCGTGGGGTCGCAAAGAGTCGGACACGACTGAGTGACTGAACTGAACTGAACTGAACTGAACTGAACTGAACTGAATGAGACCAGATGCCATGATCTGAGTTTTTTGAATGTTGTGTTTTAAGCCAGGTTTTTTACTCTCCTCTTTTATACTCTTCAAGAGGCTCCTTAGTTCCTCTTTGCTTTCTGCTATTGAAGTGGGATCCACCTTATAGATGCATATGCTTAGTTATTTTTGCACTTCTTCATTAATTTATTGTTCTTTAAAATGTAAAATCCTGGAGGCCAAGATTGTCTACTTAGTTTGCCTTACATGGCAGCGTCTTTATATGCTGTGTATGTTAGATTTTGAAAATTACCTGTTGATAATTTTGTAGAGACAAAATGAAATAGGCTTTTTAAATTTCCTGCTCAAAGAACTGTGATCATTGAATAAATGTTAGTGTGTTGTTAAATAACACAGTTCAGCAATTTTCTTTTAATAAGATAGTTATCTTTGTTGGCTTCTAGATTTATGCTTTCTTTAGTCTAATTACTTGAAACTCTCCTCTATGAGAGTTCCTTTTTATGACCTTTGGCTCATTGCTTGTCTGTGTTTGTCTCAGAAGTTTGCTCTACTGTTATGGCTTCCACTTCTTCAGTCCAACAAGCTGTAGGTCTATGCTCTTTCCCTCAGGCAGAAACATCCCCAGGATGTAAAGTTTCCATATTGTTTCAGCTAACTACACACTTAGGTCTTCCTTAGCCCTGTTCATTCTCCTTTCTTCAACAAAGGAACCCAGATGATTTCTTAAGAATACAATAGAAATGGGTGTGTTTTGAAGTTGAATGGGAGGACTGTTTTAATTTTGGAGTCTAAAAATGTCATCTAACATCATAAAAATCAGTTGTATAAGTTTGTGACAATAGTTATGAGTTTGCTTGTGGGATTTAAGTTGGATCATATGCATTTGTGAAGTACAATATTCATGTTTACTAAGCATACATTTTATTCATAGAGTAGTAATAAGAACTCAAACAGGATTATTTATACAAGTAAAGACTTCATTAAAAATGTAGACTGTGAAAACTATAAGGTCATTTTAGAAAAGTTTTGTCTAGTTAATCTTTAAGTTTGTGACTGTCAATTATCAAATATATAGGATTCTTCAAAATGTGTTTTTTCTCTCTCCCTTTTCCCAAATGACTCAAGACAAGAATCAAAGTATACATACTTAGTTGATTCAGCCTGAAAGTTTTAGGATTCTTTGTCTAGCTTTCACACAAATTAACCTTACTTAATTTAGCAGATTAGAGTAAATGTCAGATGCAAATTAATCTTTGGGCTGCCCTTCAAAATGGATATTAAATTGGTGTTATTTCTTTAGAAAACTGATATAATTCTATTGGTTGGCCAAAAGGTTAGTTCAGATTTTCCAGTAACATCTTATGGAAAAACCTGAATGAATAGTTTGGCCCACCTAATTGAAGGTTGGCCCCAAGTCTTCCTGGTGAGTGAAATTCAATGTGGTTTTTACTTATCTTTTCATTCCCTTTTCTGGTTTACTGTCATCATAACATCTAAGTCCAACCCATGAAACTCTTAAGCTGTTCTCTAGGTAGAAATGAACGTTTTCTTGACACAGAGTCTTGGCACAGCCAAGGCAGGTTGCACTGCCACTCTCAGAACACCGTTAGTTACATCTCCACATAGATCTATTTGAAGACCTATTTCCAGAAACTAACATATGTGGTGCCAATATAAAATAAGAAGCCCTGAATCTCTCTACTCTTTTTCAAATCCTAGGTACAGCATGAAACTTCTGGAGCAGGTGTAAAAGAAGTCCCTACTTTAATATCAGTGTTTCAGTTTGAAACTTAAATTCCTAGCACTCTTCCCTTTTCACATTTGGACATTATGAAATTTTATATATTTTCTTGCCAAATAAATATTGCTGTGTATAAAGACTGGCTCTGTTTTAGGGTAACACTTGCTTCTGTGGTTTTCATGTAGTGAAAGTTGCTCAGTCGAGTCCAGCTCTCTGTGACCCCATGGACTGTATAGTCCATGGGATTCCCCAGGCTGAATACAGGAGTGAGTAGCCTCTCCCTTCTCCAGGAGGTCTTACCAACTCAGGGATTAAACCCAGGTCTCCCGCATTGCCGACAGATTCTTCACCAGCTCAGCCACAAGGTAAGGCTTTTGAAAAATTAAGTTTTTGTTGTTATCCATGAATAGTAACAGTAGCAGTAGTGTATCAACTTTCTCAGAAAACTTTTTTTTTTTTTTTTAGTAGAGGTTTGTCCTGTCTAACCAGAAATGAAGAGCTTTGGTGAATATTCCAGACATCTTATAGGTTTCTTAAAGCAATAACTTTAGACAAGGGAGTAATTTTGTACATTTCAGTTCAAAGCATGGAGAGATAACTACTTTCAAAATTAAATGCACTAATAGGACACATTTAAATAAACTGGGATTTAACTTTAGGGTTATAAATTACTTGAAAAAAGTGAAGAATTACATATATAACCCAATATTTGTTTCAACAGACAATACTTAAATAATTAATTATAAAAATTACTTAAGTCCTAATATGAGGGGTGTATTATCCGCTATTCTCCCTTTGACTTTGCTGTTTTACACAAGGTCTTTAGTCAATAAGCCCTTCATTTTATTGAAATCTCTTGGAAAAAAATCCTCACTTACTGCTTAATTGTTGTTGTCCTGATTGTGGTAGGTGTGAAGAAAGTACACAAGAAAGCAGGAGAAACGTATCACCTTAATGTTAAGGGACACCATAAATGTGCTTTTGTCTTTGCCCATGTTAATTAAATGTGTTGGTAGAATCAACTGAGGCAAATGCTATAAATAACTTTTCTTGAAAATTCTTTTGTTCTCTTTTCCTCTTTACTCACAAATAGCTAAACTTTAACTAATAGACATTCATGACTAAAGATTTGTAAACACATTGTCTGATGCATAAATGTGTAGTTATGAGCCAATCAATCAATGTAAGAAATAGGTTTACTATTCCTGAAATTATTTAATACTGATAATATGTTGAGCATTACTGTTACAAATGTTGGTAGCAAAGTACTTTAAATTTACATAGCTCTTTGAGTTATCTTAGGTTATCTTGTTAATAAAGATTTCAAAGGCTAACAAAAAAAATATGTTTCTTGAATTCTTACTATATGTTTGGCATTCTTCTAGGCTCTAGAAATATAGTAGTGATAAAGAATAAGAAGACAAGCAAAACCCTACTTTAATATCAGTGTTTCAGTTTGAAACTTAAATTCCTAGCACTCTTCCCTTTTCACATTTGGACATTATGAAATTTTATATATTTTCTTGCCAAATAAATATTGCTGTGTATAAAGACTGGCTCTGTTTTAGGGTAACACTTGCTTCTGTGGTTTTCATGTAGTGAAAGTTGCTCAGTCGAGTCCAGCTCTCTGTGACCCCATGGACTGTATAGTCCATGGGATTCCCCAGGCTGGAATACAGGAGTGAGTAGCCTCTCCCTTCTCCAGGAGGTCTTACCAACTCAGGGATTAAACCCAGGTCTCCCGCATTGCCGACAGATTCTTCACCAGCTCAGCCACAAGGTAAGGCTTTTGAAAAATTAAGTTTTTGTTGTTATCCATGAATAGTAACAGTAGCAGTAGTGTATCAACTTTCTCAGAAAACTTTTTTTTTTTTTTTTAGTAGAGGTTTGTCCTGTCTAACCAGAAATGAAGAGCTTTGGTGAATATTCCAGACATCTTATAGGTTTCTTAAAGCAATAACTTTAGACAAGGGAGTAATTTTGTACATTTCAGTTCAAAGCATGGAGAGATAACTACTTTCAAAATTAAATGCACTAATAGGACACATTTAAATAAACTGGGATTTAACTTTAGGGTTATAAATTACTTGAAAAAAGTGAAGAATTACATATATAACCCAATATTTGTTTCAACAGACAATACTTAAATAATTAATTATAAAAATTACTTAAGTCCTAATATGAGGGGTGTATTATCCGCTATTCTCCCTTTGACTTTGCTGTTTTACACAAGGTCTTTAGTCAATAAGCCCTTCATTTTATTGAAATCTCTTGGAAAAAAATCCTCACTTACTGCTTAATTGTTGTTGTCCTGATTGTGGTAGGTGTGAAGAAAGTACACAAGAAAGCAGGAGAAACGTATCACCTTAATGTTAAGGGACACCATAAATGTGCTTTTGTCTTTGCCCATGTTAATTAAATGTGTTGGTAGAATCAACTGAGGCAAATGCTATAAATAACTTTTCTTGAAAATTCTTTTGTTCTCTTTTCCTCTTTACTCACAAATAGCTAAACTTTAACTAATAGACATTCATGACTAAAGATTTGTAAACACATTGTCTGATGCATAAATGTGTAGTTATGAGCCAATCAATCAATGTAAGAAATAGGTTTACTATTCCTGAAATTATTTAATACTGATAATATGTTGAGCATTACTGTTACAAATGTTGGTAGCAAAGTACTTTAAATTTACATAGCTCTTTGAGTTATCTTAGGTTATCTTGTTAATAAAGATTTCAAAGGCTAACAAAAAAAATATGTTTCTTGAATTCTTACTATATGTTTGGCATTCTTCTAGGCTCTAGAAATATAGTAGTGATAAAGAATAAGAAGACAAGCAAAAGGAAAGCAAGAAAAGAAAAGCACTCAGAAAGAAGGAATTACTGAACTAGAGGGCATTGATTGGATTGCATTCTCATAATATTAGTTTTGCATCAGCTATATATTGACACTAATATGAAAATGATATATTTCACATTTTAAAAGAACAACTTATTTTAAGTATATGTGACTGAATTAACAGATTTTATAAAATGTGTTAGAAAGCAAACATCATCAACATGGCACCTTGGTTAAATACATAGGAATAAACATATTACATTTTAAATAGCATACATCAGTATAATTATGTTTTGAATTGGAAATGGTAACAAACATAAAATCCCACTATTATAAATTAAACAATATAAGTTAAGATGTTAGGAAATCATACAAGCTGTTCTTAGCTTCAGAAATCACTGTTTTACAATTTTGAACAGAATAACTAAATCGTGCATATTGATTTAAAACCACGGTCTTTTATTGCAAGTTGGGTTTTAACATATAAGCTTAGAGATAATGAGAGATAAAGAGTAGTTTGCCAAAAATAAGAGAATTTTCAAAGCAATATTTCTAAAGTAAGGAATATTCATGGTGCAGTAGTAACATGGGATTTCTTAGGGATTCCTGCCATATCACCCTCATAGCAGACCTCAAGGTGTGCTACCTTTCATGCAATCTCTGTTTGACTATAAATGGCTCATTAACTCTTGTTTTCCTCCTCTCAACAACACATACATATTTTCCTGTGAAAATACCTAACCTAGAGTTTCACTTAAATTGCTAATTGAAAACAGCTTCAACTTTATTCCTTCAACATAACTTCTTTTTATAAGTATTTAAATTGTCATATATATAACAGAGAGAGAGATGAGACAGATACAGAGACAGACGGAGAAATTTAAAATGAGAATTTTGAAGTGGGTACTTATAAACTCATTCCAGTTTTATGTGTTACCTTGACATGAGGTGATATTGCCTGATGTAGGAAATGGAAACCCACTCCAGGATTCTTGTCTGGAAAATTCCACTAACAGAGGAGCCTGGCAGGCTACAGTCCATGGGGTAGCAAAGAGTCAGACGTGACTGAGCGACTGAGCACACACAAGGTGGTATCGGCAGGGCCTCAGATAGCTGACCTTCAAGTTCTCCTCTCCACTCTGCTCCCATGGAAACAATCTCTACCCAAATTACCTCACTCGCTATCAAATGAATCAAGCGCGTTCCCACTTGATCTTACTATCTGTGAGGAGCAAATTTCAGTTCCCTGACAACCAGCGTGCTCAGTCACTTCAGTCGTGTCTGACTCTCTGTGACGCTATGGACCATGGCCTGCCAGGTTCCTCTGTCCGTGGTATTCTCCAGGCAAGAATACTGGAGTTGGTTACCATTTTCTTTCTCCAAATCTGACCTGAGACAAGCCAAAACAAACAGCAGACAACAAGCAGAATTATGCAAACAAGCCAATCACAATCTCCCACAGGAACTGAGAACAATCCATGCTTTTGATTCTACATATCCTCTGGCTTTTCACTCTGTTTCTGAGTGCAAACTCCACGTGGTTCTGCATGGCATGAGATGTCCTCCTTCCCTGGCATGTGAGTTTATGTGACTAAAAAACTGCTGTTGTCAATCTAATCTGTCCCATGCTGGGTGCCCTGTGTTCAGGGAATCCCATAACCCTAGAATGAGAATCCCTCCTTCATCCTTAGCAATAAACAAGACAATGAAACACGACTGCACCAAGCATTAGTGTTTTTTCCTTTTAAAGAAAAGGGCAAAAGATGAGAATGAGTGTAATAGTAATAGAGTTATAATTGAAGAGTAAGGGTGAACTGTGTAAAGGATATCTTCTACCTGATCATGAAGCCTTGACATTATTATTTCAGGTTATCATCAGACAGTGAGAAGGATGGGGTGGGATGAGTGTCAATGGAAGGTCTACGGTATGAACAGCTGCCTCTGGGATTGCAATGAGGCCTTCCTCACTGGCTCATGAAAGGGTGACCATGCAATTCTGAAGACAATTTTTCCTTCAACACTAACTGATTGTAAATGGCTAAAATGCTTGAAGCTGGTGCTTTTAGGGTTGGAGAATTTTCAGTGATTGATTGTATTAAAATTTTAAGGGAAGATAGATTTGGGGGAGTCAGTGAGAATGTACTTAAAATATACATTTTAGGTAATCTTGGTAAATAGGGAAGGACATCTAGAAGGAATTCAGTAGCCTAGATATTGAAGAAGGCAGTCAAAGTTAGCATGCCAAGAGACAAATGAAGAAAACTGTGAGTGTGAGAGTGAGACAAGAGGCAGTTCTTTCTTGGCCAGTTGTTGCCTAAGGAAACAAAACCACTGTTTCTTTGACATCTGTACATATCCCTAAATCTGATATATATATATATTTTCTGAGTAATGATTTAAGCACTGCTAGATATTTATATATTTAAGAATATATATAAGAATTTATAAATTATGTATTTAAAATTTTTTGAAACTCTCCCTATTTCTACAATTTTTTTCTATATACTAGAGAAAACATTTGTGTTTTTTAATTGTTTAGATCTGGTTTT
>SJYC01064612.1:0-19986 GCA_006408675.1 Madoqua kirkii | reverse complement strand
TCTGGTTTTAAGTAATTATTTTTCTTAAACAATATAATTCTTTAAATTTATACAATTATTAGAAATTTTTAAAAATTATTAGAAAATGGGAGAATTACTTCTTTAGAAGAACAGACTCTGTTTACAATGGTGTGTATAATAACCTCAGTGCTCCTTAATGGCTCTGCATATTAAATTATAGGAAAGAATCTCCCAACTGGGAAGAATTATTAAATAGAAAATTAACTTATTGCATTTATTGCAAGCCATTTGTTATAAAACTCTTCTCTACTTCAATTCTCCTGAATCAATGTAATCATTGTGTCACATGTAGAAATTTATTTTAAAAACGTTAAATAAAATGAGAGTGAAATTTAAGAGACTAGATGAATGGAGATGAGATTAATACACCAAGTTTTGCAGAACCAGTGATTTTTGCAAATCACATATTTTTAATGTCAAAAGTCATTCAAAGATGAGCAAAATAAAGAACAGAACAGTATGGACCTAACAGAAGCAGAAGATATTAAGAAGAGGTGGCAAGAATACACAGAAGAACTATATAAAAAAAGATTTTAATGACCCAGATAACCACTCACCTAGACACAGACATTTTGGAGTGTGAAGTTAAATGGATCTAGGAAACATCACTACAAACAAAACTACTGGAGGTGATGGAATTCCACTTGAGCTATTTCAAATCCTAAAAGATGATGCTGTTAAAGTGCTACACTCAATATGCCAGCAAATATGGAAAACTCAGCAGTGGCCATAGGACTAGAAAAGGTCCGTTTTTATGCCAGTCCCAAAGAAGGCCAATGGCAAAGAATGTTCAAGCTGTTGCACAATTGCATCATTTCACATGCTAGGAAATTAATGCTCAAAGTCCTCCAAGCTAGGCTTTAATTGTACGTGAACCGAGAATTTCCAAATGTACAAGCTGGATTTAGAAAAGGCAGAGGAACAAGAGATCATATTGCCAACATCTGTTATCACAGGAAAGGCAAGAGAGTTCCAGAGAAGCATCAACTTCTGCTTCACTGACTACTCTAAAATCTTTTACTGTGTGGATCACAACAAACTGTGGAAAATTCTTCAAGAGATAGGAATACCAGACCATCTTACATGCCTCCTATGAAACCTGTATGCAGATCAAGTAACAGTTAGAACCTACGTGGAACAATGAACTGGTTCCAAATCAGGAAAGGGGTACATCAAGGCTGTATATTGTTATCTTGTTTATTTAACTTATATGCAGATTACATTATGCAAAATGTCAGGCTAGATGAAGCACAAGCTGAAATCAAGATTGCTGGGAGAAATATCAGTAACCTCAGATATGCAGATGACACCACCCTCATGGCAGAAAGCAAAGAAGAGTTAAAGAGCCTCTTGATGAAAGTGAAAGAGGAGAGTGAAAAAACTGACTTAAAACTCAGCATTCAAAAACAGAGTTCATGGCATCTGATCCCATCATTTCATGGCAAATAGAGGGGAAACAATGGAAACAGTGAGAGACTTTAGTTGTTTGGGCTCCAAAATCACTGCAGATGGTGACTGCAGCCATGAAATTAAAAAATGCTTGCTCCTTGGAAGAAAAGCTAAGACCAATCTAGACAACCTACTAAAAAGCAGAGACATCATTTGCCAACGAAGTTGTGTCTAGTCAAAAGTATGGTTTTTCCAGTAGTCATGTATGGATGTGAGAGCTGAATTATACAGAAAGCTAAGCACCAAAGAACTGATGCTTTTAAACTGTGGTGTTGAAGGCTCTTGAGAGTCCCTTGGACTGCAAGGAGATCCAACCAGTCAACCCTAAAGGAAATCAGTCCTGAATATTCATTGTAAGGACTGATCTGATGCAAAGAGATGACTCATTGGAAAAAACCTTGATGCTCAGAAGGATTGGAAATGAGAGAAGAAGGGGATGATGGAAGATGAGATGGCTGGATGTCATCACCGCCTCGATGGACATGAATTTGAACAAACTCCTGGAGATGGTGAATGATGGGGAAGCCTGGCATGCTGCAGTTCACGGGGTTGCAAAGAGTGGGACATGGCTGAGCAACTGAACAAGAACAATAAAAGTCAAAAATTTATTCACAGATCTTCATAACTTCTTTAGTATCTCTTTAATTAGGTAGTCTCTGGGTCTGTGAATGGTTTTAAAAGACCTAATAAAGATGTAATTCATCATTACTAAGGCCACATTTAGATTTAGATGTCAAACTTAGATCTATGTGAAAGAGTATTCACCAATGAACTAATTAAGATACTGTTTGAAATTCTATTTCAACAATCAAGGAGTTATTAAAACAAAATTTCAGCCTTGCAGAATGCACTGAGAAAACATTTCTTAACCTGGACCTTGTCTAAGTAATTTATACTTTGCAATTATGATACTAGTAAAATTCTAACATATTATTGTACTTTGTTCTAGTACTGATTCTAGTGAATAATTTAAAAAAAAGAGAGAGAGAGATCTCAGTTCAGTTTAGTCGCTCAGTTGTGTCCAACTCTGCGACCCCATGAACTGCAGCATGCCAGGCCTCCCTGTTCATCACCAACTCCTGGAGTTCACTCAAACTCACGCCCATTGAGTCGGTGATGCCATCCAGCCATCTCATCCTCTGTCATCCCTTTCTCCTCCTGCCCCTTATCCCTCCCCTAATCAGGGTCTTTTCCAATGAGTCAACTCTTCTCATGAGGTGGCCAGAGTACTGGAGTTTCAGCTTTAGCATCATTCCTTCTAAAGAACACCCAGGACTGGTCTCCTTCAGAATGGACTGGTTGGATCTCTTTGCAGTCCAAGGGACTCTCAAGAGTCTTCTCCAACATTACAGTTCAAAAGCATCAATTCTTTGACACTCAGCTTTCTTCACAGTCCAACTCTCACATCCATACATGACCACTGGAAAGATCTCAGTTAACCCAAATCATTACTGTTAGCATGTGCAATGTCCTAAGTCATTTTAATTGTGTCTGACTTTTTGCTACTGCATGGTCTATGGCCCACCAAGCTTCTCTGTCTGTGGGATAATGCAGACAAGAATACTGGGGTGGGTTGCCACTTTCTTCTCCAGAGGATCTTTTTGACCCCAAGATCCAACCTGCATCTCTTCTATCTCCTACATTGGCAAGCAGGTTCTTTAAAACAAGGGCCACCTCCAAAGCCCACTCTTGGCATAGGAATATTGAAACAATTCAAGTTAATTCATAAGCAAGGTAAGCACACTTATTATGAGAAATTTAAATTGCTTTCTTAGGCTAGTGTGAATATACATGTGTTTATGTAACTGTGCATTTCTTCTATGTACATTTCATTGATATTTATTTAAATATTATTTATTGTGATCTTCATACCGATATTTCCTAAATATTATGGACTTTAGATGCTACTATGATTATCCAAGTGCTTCCTAGATGGCGCTACTGGTTAAGAACCCATCTGCCAATGCAGGAGATGTAAGAGACATGGGTTCGATACCTTGGTAGGGAAGATCCCTTGGAGGAGGGCATGGCAATCCACTTCAGTATTCTTGGAGAAGAGGAGATTAGTGGGCTATATAACCCACAGGGTTGCAAAGAGTTGGACACGACTGTTTCAACTTAGCACCTATGCATGGTAATCAAAACAAATTTCATTTCATTTTATTTTCTTAATCTAAGACTGCATATAGCTGAGCTATTAGATATAACAGGAATTGGATAAGATCTTTATAACTTAAAATAGCATTTAATTCTTATGTGACAACTCTTGAAGAGACTTGCTATTGCTGCTGCTGCTGCTGCTAAGTCTCTTCAATCATGTCCACTCTGTGCGACCCCATAGATGGCAGCCCATCAAGCTCCCCCGTCCCTGGGATTCTCCAGGCAAGAACACTGGAGTGGGTTGCCATTTCCTTCTCCAATGAGTGAAAGTGAAAAATGAAAGTGAAGTCACTCAGTCATGTCCAATTCTGAGTGACACCATGGACTTCAGCCTTCCAGGCTCCTCCATCCATGGGATTTTCCAGGCAAGAGGACTGGAGTGGGGCGCCATTGCCTTCTACGAAGGGACATAAACCAAGTTAAAAGCTGGGAACTCTTATGGTCAACTCTACACAGAATTATATATAATGAATCACAATGCAGAACTGAAAGTAATGTAAAGCTGTTTTAAAAGTTATCTCTAAAAACTTAGAAAATTAACTTCATAGCCATGATATAACTTAATAAAAATATTGCTTCTGTCTTATCTGTCATTCCTTTCCCACTTCTGGAGCCTCTGCCTTTATTTCCTATGCCTTACTCTGAAAGTTTGCTTCCCCATTTATTCTTTGTCTCTTGGGCACTTGCTCTCTACTCAGTCTTTTGCTTTGCAGTCATAAGATATGCACCGGTGACTGGTGAAATTTCTTGCAGTTGGGTTAGTTCAGGTCATTTCAGTCACTTAGTCACGTCCAACTCTTTGTGACCCCATGGACTGCAGCACACCAGGCTTTCTTGTCCATCACCAACTACCGGAGCTTGCTCAAACTTGTGTTCATCAAGTCAGATAAACAGAATTTATTTCATCCTCTGTCATCCTCTTTTCCTCCCACCTTCAATCTTTCCCAGCATCAGGGTCTTTTCCAAAGAGTCAGTTCTTCTAATCATGTGGCCAAAAATTTGGAGTTTCAGCTTCAGCATCATCCTTCCAATGAGTATTCAGGACTGGTTGGATTTCCTTTAGGATCGACTGTTTGAATCTCCTTGCAGTCCAAGGGACTCTCAAGAGTCTTCTCCAACACCACAGTTTAAAAGTGTCAGTTCTTTGGCTCTTAGCTTTCTTTATAGTCCAAGTCTCACATTCATACATAACTAACTATGGGAAAAAACATAGCTTTCACTAGATGGACCTTTGTTGGTAAAGTAATGTCTCTCTCTGATTTTTAATATGCTGTCTAGGTTGGTCATATTTTTTCTTCCAAGGAGCAAGCATGTTTTAATTTCATGGCTGCAGCCATCATCTGCAGTAATTTTTAAGCCTCCCAAAATAAATTGTTTCCCCATCTATTTGCTATGAAGTCATGGGACCAGATGCCTTGATCTTAGTTTTCTGAATGTTGAGTTTTAAGCCTACGTTTTCATTCTCCTCTTTCACTTTCACCAAGAGACTCTTTAGTTCATCTTCACTTTCTGCCATAAGGGTGGTGTCTTCTCTATATCTGAGGTTATTAGTATTTCTCCTGGCAATCTTGAGTCCAGCTTGCACTTTATCTAGCCAGGCATTTTGCATGATGTACTCTGGTTTTAAGTTAAATAAGCAGAGTGATAATATGCAACCTTGACAAACTCTTTTCCTGATTTGGAACCAGTCTGTTGTTCCAAGTCCAGTTATAACCGTTACTTCTTGAGCTGCATACAGATTTCTAAGGAGGGAGATCAGGTGGCCTAGTATTCCCATTTCTTGAATTTTCTACAGTTTGTGGTGATCCACACAGTCAAAGGCTTAGGTGTAATCAATAAAAAAGATGTTTTTTTGGAACTCTCTTGCTTTTTCTATGATCCAGCAGATGTTGGCAATCTGATCTCTGGTTCCTCTGCATTTTCTAAAACCAGTTTGAACATCTGGAAGTTTACAGTTCATGTATTACTGAAGCCTGGCTTGGAGGATTTTAAGCATTACTTTGCTAGCGTGTGAGATGAGTATAACTGCATGGTAGTTTGAGCATTCTTTGGCTTTGCCTTTCTTTGGGATTGCAACAAACACTGACATTTTCCAGTCCTGTGGACTGCTGTGTTTTCCATATTTACTGGCATACTGAGTAGCACTTTCACAGCATCATCTTTTAGGATTTGAAATAGCTCAAGTGGAATTCCATCACCTCCACTAGCTTTCTTCATAGTGCTGCTTTGTAAAGCCCACTTGACTTTGCATTCCAAGATGTCTGGCTCTAGGTGAGTGATCACACCATCGTATTATCTGCATCATAAGAATTTTTTTTTTTGTATAGTTCTTCTGTGTATTCTTGCCACCTTTTCTTAATATCTTCTGCTTCTGTAAGGTCCATCTTTTTCTTGTCCTTTACTGTGCCGATCTTTACATGAAATGTTCCTTGGCATTACTAATTTTCTTGAAGACATTTCTTGTCTTTCCCTTTCTATTGTTTTCCTCTATTTCTTTGCAGTGAAAACTGAGAAATCCATTTGGGTTAAGACATGGAGAAAACAAAATTTGAGTTGGTGAAGAGAAATTTTATGAAGTATTGATAGAGTGAAAAATCAGAGCCACTCATCCTTTAGGAATGTAATTCTTATTTTTCAAATTTGGAACCTAAATATCAGAGAAAGTTAATTACTTGCTAAGGTGAGGTGAGAGGTGTGTGAGATTATTGCTATTCTGCACTTTTATTTCAATCTTATTACTTTTCTCTCTTTATCACACAGATTTTGGCCACTGTAAGTTACAGAAATATTTTTTAAATAAGGAGAAAATTATTTTAAATAATCATATCCTGAAACTCTCTTACCATCTTAGAACTTTTGTATACAAGTGCAGTTATACATTTGAGCCAAACATGTGCATTCATGTTCATATACACACAACTTTCCATCTCAATTGGCAAGTAACTCCTTTGCTGGCTCCAACACTAATAACTAAAAAATGGAAAGAAAGCCATTCTTAACAGTGCCTGTGTAAACTCCACCACTGAATTTAATCCCAATGCCTGAATATTTCAGAAAGACAGACAAAATAAAACAGAATAGCCAGAAAGAGAGACATTATAAAAGATTTGTTTCAAAGACTACTGATGAAAGTGAAAGTGTTAGTCGCTCAATTGTGGCCAGCTCTTTGCAACTCCATAGAGTGTGGCCCACCGGGCTTCTCTGTCCATGGAATTCTCCAGGCAAGAGAGTATTGGAGTGTGTTGCCATTGCCTCCTCCAGGGGATCTTCCTGACCTAGGGTTTGAACCCAAGTGTCCTGCACTGTAGGCAGTTTCTGTCTGAGCCACCAAGGAAGGCCATATATCTGATTTATTTTCTTTCACATATATCTTATTGATTTTCTTTCCTGGTTGTACAACAAAGCTACAGCTTCTGGCACTTCTTGTAATCAGATAATGACTTTGTGCTAAATTCTAATTAATGAATTATAAGTAAGAGTAATATATACATTCTACTACCAGAATTGGCCTTGTGTATCTCCCATGCTCCAAGTCAGACCTCTTGACCTCCGAGCTGAATAGAAGGTGGCTTCAAAGTTCTGAAAGAACATGAAGCTACAAGTTAGAAGGATTCTGGGCTTGTAAATAAGGCCACAGAAGGGTGTGGATAAAAAATAATCATTTACTTTGATAATCTACAGATACTTGAGAATTTGTTTAAACTACTTTGAGTAGCTGAAAGAGGCATCTGAAGGACAGTGCTGATGTGAAAATACAAATTAATATTTAGGTAGAATATTTAAGAAGAGAGAAGGTGTGAAAGAAAGTGTTTCATTCTTTTTGACACTGTTTTATATCTCACTTCGTTGGTGGTATTTTCTTTAAGGTCACTAGTTCATTCTTAATTTTCCTCCTCAAATCTCTTTGTGACAATTGCCACAATGGTCATGCAGTCTTTACCTTCTCTTCTTTATACTATCCTTTGCAGTTTCTAAGTTCTTAGACACACTGACTTACAGCAAAATAAAGCAAAACAAAATGACTTGGTTTTTTCACTGATTGTCCAACATGTAATATCGTAGGGTTATTAGGTTTGGCAATGGAAGTTAGTTAACTTTTAGAGATTAGAGGATGGATAAGAAATGTCTGAGGCTTCCCTGCTAGCTCAGTAGGTAAAGAATCTACCTGCAATGCAGGAGACAGAAAATATGGGTTCAGTCCCTGGGTCAGGAAGATCCCCTGGAGGAGGGAATGGCAACCCGCTCCAGTATTCTTGCCTAGAAAATTCCATGGACAGCGAACCCTGGTGGGCTATAGTCCATGTGGTCACAAAGAGTAGCACATGACTGAGCACATAATAAATGTTTGATTAAGGACAAGGACCCCAGGATCTGTCTCATAACACATGGAAGCCCAGGAGGCCATTGACAATGTGAAGTCATAGTAGGAGCCCAAGAGTCCATTGAATGTACTAGGATCATGGCATCTATCTACTTTAGGAAAAAGGCTACTGAATTTGGGGAACTGGCTTGAGGTGAACAGTGTGCTTCTATGTTCACCACAAGTGAAAACATGAATCAGAAAATGCAATTTCTTTTATATAAATATCATTCTGAATGCATACTCAGACAGCAGATTTAAAGTTGTATCTCATACTGCAAGACATATTCATAATTCAAGTCTTTATATTCTAAGGATCAGCCTAAGAGGTTGACTCCAGGCTATGTACATTTGTGTCTGGAAGAGATAGCGATTGAAATGATGAATGCATTTTGAAAAAAAGACAGAGGGGACATTATCATTCTGTCTTGAGTATGGCCTACACTCTTGTCCCACTTGCACTCTTTGATAATAGTAATAATATTAAATAGTCCCTGTCCATTGTATTTTCTAGGCAAGAATACTGGAGTGGGTGGCCATTCCCTCCTCCAGGGGATCTTCCTGACCCAGAGATTGAACCCACATTTTCTGTCTCCTGCACTAAAGGTAGATTCTTGACCCACTGAACCAACAGGGAAAATTTTATGCAAAGATGGGTTCAATAAAGGACAGAAATGGTATGGACCTAACACAAGCAGAAAATATTAAGAAGAGGTGGCAAGAATACACAGAAGAACTGTACAAAAAATATCTTCATGACCAAAATAATCATGATGGTGTGATCATTCACCTAGAGCCAGACATCCTAGAATGTGAAGTCAAGTGGGCCTTAGAAAGCATCACTACGAACAAAGCTAGTGGAGGTGATGGGATTCCAGTTGAGCTGTTTCAAATCCCGAAAGATGATGCTGTGAAAGTGTTGCACTCAATATGCCAGCAAATTTGGAAAACTCAGCAGTGGCCATTAGGCTGGAAAAGGTCAGTTTTCATTCCAATCCCAAAGAAAGGCAATGCCAAAGAATGCTCAAACTACTGCACAATTGCACTCATCTCACATGCTAGTAGAATAATACTCAAACTTATCCAAGCCAGGCTACAGCATACATGAACTGTGAACTATCTGATGTTCAAACTGGTTTTAGAAAAGGTAGAAGAACCAGAGATCAAATTGCCAATATCCCCTGGATCATGGAAAAAGCAAGAGAGTTCCAGAAAAAACATCTATTTCTGATTTATTGACTATGCCAAAGCCTTTGACTGTGTGGATCACAATAAACTATGGAAAATTCTGAAAGAGATGAGAATATCAGACCATCTGACCAGCCTCTTGAGAAACCTATATGCAGGTCAGGAAGCAACAGTTAGAATTGGACATGGAAAAACAGACTGGTTCCAAATAAGAAAAGGAGTACATCAGGGCTGTATATTGTCACCCTGCTTATTTAACTTATATGCAGAGTACATCATGAGAAACACTGGGCTGGAAGAAGCACAAGCTGGAATCAAGATAGCTGGGAGAAATATCAATAACCTCAGATATGCAGATGACACCACCTTTATGGCAGAAAGTGAAGAGGAACTAAAAAGTCTTTTGATGAAAGTGAAAGTGGAGAGTGAAAAAGTTGGCTTAAAGCTCAATATTCAGAAGACGAAGATCATGGCATCTGGTCCCATCACTTCATGTGAAATGGGGAAATAGTGGAAACAGTGTCAGACTTTATTTTGGGGGGCTCCAAAATTACTGCAGATGGTGACTGCAGCTATGAAATTAAAAGATGCTTACTCTTTGGAAGAAAAGTTATGAGCAATCTAGATAGCATATTGAAAAGCAGAGACATTACTTTGCCAACGAATGTCTGTTTAGCCAAGGCTATGGTTTTTCCAGTGGTCATGTAAGGATGTGAGATTTGGACTATGAGAAAAGCTGAGCACTGAAGAATTGATGCTTTTGAAGTGTGGTGTTGGAGAGCACTCTTGAGAGTCCCTTGAACTGCAAGGAGATCCAACCAGTCCATTCTGAAGGAGATCAGCCCTGTGATTTCTTTGGAAGGAATGATGCTAAAGATGAAATTCCAGTACTTTTTCATGTGAAATGCTGACTCATTGAAAAAGACTCTGATGCTTGGAGGGGTTGGGGGCAGAAGAAGGGGACGACAGAGGATGAGATGGCAGGATGGCATCACTGACTCGATGGATGGAAATCTGAACTTCGGGAGTTGGTAAAGGACAGGCTGGCCTGACGTGCTGCGATTCATGGGGTTGCAAAGAGTTCAACACAAATGAGCGACTGAACTGAACTGAACTGACTGAGTTTCTACCATGAACTACATAAGGTAAAGCATCCCAGAGTAGACTTATAGAATTAGAAAACTGATTAAAATATGCTTACTGGGTACAAATTAATAAGTATATATTCTGTCCAACAGAATGAGACAAGGTATTGGTAGATAAAACAAGCAAAAAAAAAATCCTGTAATTATCTTTGTTCTATAAACATCTGATTTGGCCAATAGACTGATGAGTTGTATAACGGGAGCAGATTCTGACCGGAGAAAACTGAAGCCACATTCGTGGTGTCACACCTGCTTAGAGACACAGCCTTCCTTATGGTCTGAATTTAAAAAATCCCTAAATAGAGCAGTCAAGTAATCCACAGACCATTCCTCACAGTGTCTGGTGCCTGCCCGGGGGGGATTCATGCAGAAAGTGCTGGCATCACAAAATGTTGCCAGGCCAACATGAGGATTGGGCTTCCAGCCCAGTAACACTAAGTACCAGGAGGCAGCAAAGGGGAACAGCTGGCAGATGTTACGTCCACACGCATCAACCTCCCTCGCTTTACTCTTGAAGGATGAAAACAGTCTTCTTACATCTGGGACTGGGGTTTCCATTGCAGCTCATGTAGGCCTGTCAGGGGGCTACATCTGGAAGAATATACAGACCAACAAGAGATTTCATCCAGGGACAGCTCAAAGCTGTGAGGTAAAAAATGAAAGAGAGCATACAAGAGTTTAAGGAACTGAAGCAGCATGTTTCTGGATTATATCCACTTTTGTTATCAGGTGCTGCGAAGCTTGAGAAACTCCCCTTCCACTGTAAGACCTGATCATTGGCGATGAACTTCAGAAACTTCATTCTGATGCAAATTTGTTATTCTTTTACTTCTCCAGTCTTAATATGGCCCTTAATCTGAAGAAATGACTCATAATAAATAAGTTTATTTGAACATTATTATATATATATATATATTCACACACACATATACATACTAATATCATCAATGAATGTGTTTGATTATTTGTTTAGAACAAATTAGGATATGTAAAAGGCAGGCACTTTTATGTCCATCTGAAAAATGGGGCTACTCCTAATTACATTAGAGTGTGATGTATTAAAATAACACATTCCAGAAGTCTTTAGACTAGTCCTTGAAAATAAAAATTGCTAAGTAAATGTTATCTTTGAACTGCCCATTTTTTCAGTATTCTGAAAGGTTTTTTTTATCCACATTGCAATCGTTTTTCAGGTTCTTTGTTTCTAAGTTTTCTATTTTTTTATTTTAAATAAATTTTGAAATATGAGATTTATTCACAAGATATTAAAACAGATTATCTTGGTGTAGGTATGGACACTTTGTATTTTTACAAACCTTCATAGCCTTTTTCAAACACTTCTGAGTTAAAGAGGCAGCATTAATATTTGGGCATCTCTTAATCATCCATGTTTTCTTTTCTTTATTTCTATACTAATATAGAAAGTTTGCCTTCTATTTTAAATAAAGGAATCACAAGCCTCTTAATTTTTCAGGCATAAGATCTTGGGGTCATAATCATCATTTATTGCTGCCTCATTACTATCACTTCAAAGCAATGGCTAAGCCCAAAAGATCCTATCCCAGTAGTGCCTGTTGACAGTCTATGGATTATGTCATGTGTTTCAGTCAGAATAATCAATTTCAAATAATAGAAAAGCTGCCCAATCTGGCTTAAAATCAATAAAGATGATTTATTGACATATGTATTTCCAGCTTCCAAAGGTAGAGAAAATATAGGGTAGCTTGATCTAGGTTTCTGATCCAGCTCTATGATTCTCTTGGTTATTCTTTTTTTCTATTGCAGGTTCTATATTGCTTTGGTTTGTTTTTGATTTTGTTCTTTATTTTTATTTAAGGTGGCTACTCCCATAGCAGGAAAATTGCTATAGCAATTTCAATGTCAATTGGACACAAACCACAATACCCAGGTGAGAGGATTTAAGTTTTCACAAAGATCATATCAGTGTATTGTTCTGCAGTCTGATTAGTCTCCTCATATGCTCATCTTGTAACAAGTCTCTGTGGCTAGGCAAATGTGATACACTGAGTGATTAAGTACTGGGTTTTGTGTCTGTCTTGCTCAACTTTTAATCTATCAGTGCTTGACCTGTCTTAGAATCTTCTTCATATGAACATGGTAAAGTTCCATCTCTACAGATGCTACATAAATAACTAGAGGTGTATTGATGCCCACCAGACTTAACCTTGGGGGACAGTAGTCAAAGTTATGTGCAATTTTTGCTGCAATAACAAAAACTGCTTACCGTGAAGACTTTGAGATATCTTGGTAAACAGAGTATTGGGAGGGTAAGGTTATAGGAGATGGGCTTGTGTTTAGTGAATTTAATGAAGTAGACAATTCTGGATTGAGAATTGTCATAAAACTGGGACATTTCAGTGACTGGCACCTTCAAATCTGATATCTAGTCATGGTAGTGCTTCCCTGGTGACTCAGTCGGTAAAGAGTCTGCCTGCCATGTGGGTGACCTGGGTTTGATCTCTGGGTTGGGAAGAACCATTGGAGAAGAAAATGGCAACCCACTCCATAATTCTTGGGTGGAGAATTCCGTGGACTGAGGAGCCTGGTAGGCTACAGTCCATGGGGTCACAAAGAGTCAGACAGGACTGAGTGACTAACTTTCACTTTTTTCACTTTCATGGTAGCGCATGCAGCTGCCTTTATCTTTCCCAAGTGGAAGGGATTCTGAGCAGGCAATCACAAAATTTACCATACTCTGTAAATTTTATAAGGATATGAATCACATTTTACTAATTCTCTAAATCACAAACACAATATATTGAAATTGCTGCATTCATTTCTGTGTGTGTGTGCATGTGCTCTCAGTTATGTCTGACTCTTTGCTACTCTATGGACTGTAGCCTGCCAGGCTCCTCTGTCCATGGGATTTCCCAGGCAAGAATACTGGAGTGGGTTGCATTTCCTGCTCCAGGGGATCTTCCCACCCCATATATTGAAAGCTGCATCTCTTATGTCTCCTGAATTAGCAGGCAGATTAGTAACCACTGGCACCACCTGAAAGGCTGCATTCATAGTATGTGTTAAACTATTATTTATTGAATCACACTGAAAATCATTCTTCAGATGAAGCAAGTGACTCATTGAATTGTATGTGATTTATTCAAGATTTCAGTTCAGTTCAGTTCAGTCACTCATTCATCTCTGACTCCTTGTGACTGCATGGACTGCAGCATGCCAGGCCTCTGTGTCCATGACCAGCTCCCAGAGTTTACTCAAATTCATGTTCATTGAGTTGGTAATGCCATCCTACCATCTCATCCTCTGTTGTCCCATTCTCCTCCTGCCTTCAATCTTTCCCAGCATCAGGCTCTTTTCAAATGAGTCAGCTCTTTGCATCAGGTGGCCAAAGTATCGGAGTTTCGGCTTCAACATCAGTCCTTCCAATGAACACCAAGGACTGATCTTTAGGATGAACTGGTTGGATCTCTTTGCAATCTGTTTAGCCTGATATCAAAATATCTATCATTTATAAATGTTAATTTTGATATGAAATATTTTTGAAATTTACATTCACTTAAACATCTAGCCCCCAAACAAAACTGATGTATCTTCCCTGTTATTCTCATTTTGTGAATGAGAAACCAAAACTGAATAAAGTAAAATCTTTAGTCTGTGTCATGCACATAAGAACTGGTTGGATCTCTTTGCAATCTGTTTAGCCTGATATCAAAATATCTATCATTTATAAATGTTAATTTTGATATGAAATATTTTTGAAATTTACATTCACTTAAACATCTAGCCCCCAAACAAAACTGATGTATCTTCCCTGTTATTCTCATTTTGTGAATGAGAAACCAAAACTGAATAAAGTAAAATCTTTAGTCTGTGTCATGCACATAGCATATAAGCATATTCGTATTTCTCTGCTAGGTACCATTGTTTCTTTAGAGAAATATTGAGATTCTGGATTTTTAGGAATCAGACTTTACAAAAGTTTTAGCAGCAGCAAGACACAAAGCACATGATTTTCTAAGAAACAATATTTGACTTCATACTATAATTTTGGAAACTATGCAATTCAGAGTGTTCTTGATATGATGGGAAATATTAATCTACTAATCAACACTCAGCTTTCTCTATCATTGATGGATCATAATAAAGATCAAATCTATTTCATTATAAATGGAACAATAAAGAAGCAGAACAAATGGGACATTTTCTTTGGTCACCCAACATCAGAAACTACTGCATTTTTCGTGACTATAAGTTCAATATTAATCTCTGAAGATATTTTATGTTGAGTTTATTGTACTTATTTCTTTGATTAAATCCATTTTCTTGCAATGCAAATGTCATACATCGAAGTTGACCTTGCTCTAACTTATGATTTTTTTCATTGATTTTAATTTAGTCCTTTTGAATAAGTCCTCATAACAAGACTGCTGACACTGAATATGTTTCCCTGAATTAATGCACACAAATGCACTAAAATTTTGGGAAATGGAGGTGCCACAAAAATTCAGACATTTTAAATAGGAAAATTCTGTTCTTGATCAAGTGAAAAAAAAAAAAACTGTTAGGATATCTTTGGTTTTGCCAGAGATTGAGAAACAGAGGAAAAAGAAGACAGGAGAACTCAGAAAAAATGACTACCGAAGACATTTTTTTCTTGATGCATGGTATTTTCTCATTGGAATAAAGTATAAGCATATTATTTTATTCTTTTTAACCAAGAAATGGACTATACTCAGCATGGGAAAATATAGTTTAAAAGAACTTTATCATATCTTCTAAATCATGGAATATATAACCTGCAACAGATGAATCTTACCTATTTTACATCTTTTCTAGATTTCAAGAAACTCCTTTCATAGTTTAAACTTTCTTTCTAAAGACTAGTTTCAAATGCTACACTTTAAACTTCAGTGGTTTTCCATGTTATATTAGAGAACAATAAATATGAATGTAACATTTAAATTATCAATAATTCATTTCGTAAGAACAATTCAAAGGGAACACCACAATAAAACTATCGATGGAGATATGAAATCAGAGAGGCATTACACACAATTAACTATTTTTCTGCTTTAAGAGGAATTTATATGAACAAAACATTAAACAGTGTAACCAGAAAGGACCCGATTGGCTACTTTAATTTTTATAATGCACTTGCCAGAAGGAAAGGATTCTAAAATTTTTTTTTAATTCCATCAGGATTAAAATTAAGATTTTCTTAAATTATTTAGTCAAAATAAGTAAGTATGCAAATATTTGTTCTAATAAGAGAGAATTTCATTCACAAGCTTAGCTATGAAAATAATTTTGAGTTTCCTTCAATATATATGACAATAGGTAACAGTATATGGTTTTAATTATAACACTGTAAAAATAAGTTTTCTTCATGCCATTAACAGCTGTTCATAAAAAAATAAAACAATGGAGAGCAAGCATGTTTCATCTGTTACTGACAAGGAAAAGGATGTTTATAGAAACATTTTAATCATTTAAATTGTTGATGTAGCTTGATGGCAAACTGTCTATCCAAAACATATGTTTTTCATTGTCTGAATCATATTTTTCCGTCTTAGCAGGGAATTAAGTTGATCTGACATTACCATAATAACAGAAAGATTTACTGATATTCATTTCTCAGTAAACAGATGCTGACTTCTATAGAGGTCAACATGGAAAGCACCTGAAAAGAAAATTGCAAGTTATTTCTTCTAATGGCTATCAGATACTAAGCAAATGATGTGATTCATAGTTATTCATTAGAAAAATTTCTCCTTCCCTTTAATATATGTGTAGAATACCTCAAACCAACTTCATTATAGGCCTGTAGTTGTCAAGTTTGTCCAGTCTTTAATTCATTGCATTGCTTGAAAAATTATGATAAATATATACAATCCTATCAACAGAGGTTTATTCCCAGGAGCTTAAACATGACCTTTCGAAAACTACTGTAAAATGAGAAAATTCCCATTGGAACATTATTTCCAATGCTGAATGGAAAGCTTACTGTGAAAATGGCCACACATTTGGCATTGCCTAAAACAAAATTTTGATGCTTTTATCATCAAAAGCATTTGTGAAAAGTCTTCAGGTGTTTTACCCTTGGCAAATCATTGCACAAAATGATTCCACAGGAAAGCTGCTCCTAGCTAGAAGTAGGCTATCTGTGAATTAGTGTCACCTCTGAGCTATGCTGGCATCAAATAGAAACCAATTAGGAAGGTCTGGAGAGTGGCCGTTAAAACAATCCTCACCGCAAGTCATCTGCTCTCTAGTGAAGTGCCAACCTGAAGTATGCAAGGATCACCCTGGTAGCGTAAGAGGTACCTGTCTCAAAATATACAATGCAGTGTTTGATTGCTGGAAAGCATTAGTAGAGTTGAACCCCCAGTGTGCAGCAGTCTGAAAACATACATCTTTTTGAGTCAAGGAATGTTTAACATGAGCTTCCCTGATGGCTCAATGGTTAAGAATCTGCCTGCAGCGTAGGAGATGTGGGTTTGATCCCTGGGTCAGGAAGATCCCCTGGAGAATAAAACTGTGATTCACTCCAGTATTCTTGCCTGAAGAGATCCAAGGTCAGTGGAGCCTGACAGGCTACAGCCCATGGAGTCACAAAAGTGTTGGGCAAAACTGACACACAGCTCACAATGTTTAACACCTTATCAAATATTCATGTGAGGAACTGGATGAGGAAGAGGAGTATATGGAGTATTTAAAATGACAGAGAAGTGAATACACTAAGAGGAATATATATGCTTGACATTTATGAGGAACAGTTAAAAGAATGATCTGAGAGTATGTCTGAAGACTAAAGGGAAGTAAGCTTATATATGTGAAGTAAGATATGATTATCGAAAGCTAAGAAGAGTTTGTTGTTCAGTCGCTCTGTCATGTCCAACTCTGCAACCCCATGGACTGTAGCACTCCAAGCTTCCTGTCCTTCACCATCTCTTAGAGTTGCTTCAAATTCATGTCCATTGAGTTGATGAAGCCACCCAACCATCTCATCCTCTGTTGCCTCCTTCACCTCCTGCCTTCAATCTTTCCCAGTATTAGGGTCTTTTCAAATGTGTCAGCTCTTCACATCAGGTGACTAAAGTACTGGAGTTTCAGCTTCAGCATTGGTCCTTCCAATGAATATTTATGACTGATTTCCTTCAGGATTGACTGGTTTGATCTCCTTGCAGTCCAAGGGATTCTCAAGAGTCTTCTCCAACACCACAGTTCAAAAGCATCAATTCCTCAGTGCTCAGCCTTTTATTGTCCAACTCGTATATCCACACATGACTACTGGAAAAACCATAGCTTTGACTAGGCAGACCTTTGTAGGCAAAGTAACATCTCTGCTTTTTAGTATGCTGTCTAGGTTTGTCACTTCTGGCTTCCCTGGTGGCTCAGATGGTAAAACATCTGCCTGCAATTTGGGAGACCTGGGTTTGATCCCTGGGTTGGGAAGATCCTCTGGAGAAGGAAATGGCAACCCACTCCACTACTCTTGCTTGGAAAATTTCATGGATGGAGGAGCCTGACATGACTGAGCAACTTCGCTAGGTTTGTCACTACTTTTCTTCCAAGGGGCAAGCATCTTTTAATTTAAACCAAGGTGTTAAACTTTAATTACAGATCTTGGTGAGATATGCAGATATTTCAAATTTAACTTGCCTAAAATTAACTTTTCAATCTTTTCCCCAGTTAGTAGGAAGAATCCTGGCTCAGACTTGGAAGTCATTCCTGAAACATACCTTGTCTTCACACCCACAAAATACTTATTCTAATAATCCTTTTAATAAAACTTTTAAACTGTGTCTTTCCATTTCTCTCCTTTGCTACTGCTAAGACTTCAGTTCAAGGCAGAATAATTTCTTCTGTGGTTACTACCTTACTGCTACTGCTAAGTCACTTCAGTCGTGTCTGACTCTGTGAGACCCCATAGACAGCAGCCTACCATGCTCCCTCGTCCTTGGGATTCTCCAGGCAAGAGTAGGTTGCCATTTCCTTCTCCAGTGCATGAAAGAGAAAAGTGAAAGTGAAGTCACTCAGTCATGTCCGACCCTCAACGACCCCATGGACTGCAGCCTACCAGGTTTCTCCATCCATGGGATTTTCCAGGCAAGAGTACTGGAGTTGAGTGCCATTGCTTTCTTCCTTCCAATTAAACTCTCCAATTCATATCTTCATATCTTGCCAATTCTCCTACCCATTCTCTATGCAGAGAAGGAGAAATAATATATATATATACACACATATGTGTGTGTGTGTGTGTGTGTGTGTATATATATATATATATAAACATATCAATCCTTACATTATTAATGTAAGGCCTTCAATGGGCTCTCATCCTCTTAGAATAAAATCCTTAATCCTTACTGAGGCCTATAATGTCCTGAGTAACTTTGTTCTGCAATTGTCTCCGATATTACCAATGTTACTCTTCTTCTCACACTTCTTTCTGTTATTTGGAAAAATCAGGTTGATTTTTATCTCAGCTCCTTTAAACATGCAGTTTTCTCTGCTTGTCATCATCCATCTCATCTTAGCTTGATTAATTTCTTCCATTCTTACATTTCAAAATTCACTTCTTCAGAAACACAGTCACTGTACACATGATAAAAATTATTTCTATACATCTTTTTATTCTACTCCATATGCTTTACTTCAGTTTGAAGTTTAAAGCACATACATTTTTGCATGCTTCATCTGATTAATTTCCTTTTTCCCAATGTATTTTAATCTAGTGAGGGTAAAGGACATATTTGTTTTGTCCAGTGCTTTTTATATTGGGCTGAGCCTAGTATTGGAAGAGATCAGGTTTCAAGACATTGTTAGACAATAAGATATGTGACCTTTGGGTTCTCAGTTAATAGTGATTAACTTTATAAAAAGCATACAGTGAGTCAGTACTAGAAACAGAACTCCTGGCTTCCAACCAAATATTAGTTTTGTTCACTTACTGAACTAATTTGTTGTATTATGTAATAGAAAGATACTCTGGGTTTTTGCCAAGGTGGTGGCAGTGAAGGGGAATAAGGGCTACAGACAGCGTTAGAGAAGAGTATATATGTCATGATGCTTACTCTGAAAGCCACATATTCAATGAAGTTTGTTTGTTTGTTTTTTACAAAACCTACTGTACAAGCTTATTTGGCCTCTGAATACTTTTGTTGTAGGAACTTCATGAAGTAACTCACCCCTTTGCTAGAGAGTTTTACTTTTTTAAATTGAGAGCTAAAATCCAAATAACTTTTTTTGAAACTAATTATGTCATCTATAAAGTGTGTAAAATAAAGGGAATCTTGTTAACATGGGGCATATTCAGTAAAAAGCATTCATTTCATATTGGAAACATAATTTTAAGTCTGATGAATTGATGCATGATAGATCTAATCAGATGGAAATTTATGTTTGAATGAATTTCTATCTATCTCTCATCTAGAAGGATGAAGAATTCCATAAAAACATTTTTATAAGAACATTTTTACTAGAAATCATTGAAACTGATATATGTAACTACAAATAAATATCTTCAATACAAAATTTATGAGAAAGAGAAATGAAAATGATAATCCATTATCACAAATCATCAGTGCTAAAAGTTTTTTTGTATTGTATCATTTATAAAGTTAAACTGTGTATGAATAAATTTTATAATATATAATTGATTAAAAAATATATATATAATTGAGC
>SJYC01064609.1:0-10278 GCA_006408675.1 Madoqua kirkii | reverse complement strand
AAGGAATATTAGAAGAAGGAAAGCATTAATGAGCTAGTTGTTTAAAAAGTGAAAGCATCTACTGCATGCCCTACATAAGTTAAAAAGGCCCATTCATGCAAAAGTACATTATTGTGAAATTTCTTCAAAAAGAATAGAGAAAAAGATGCTTAAGTCTTCCTGAAAGAAAAAACAAATTGGAATATGCATAGGATTATAGATCTGAATGGAATTCATTTCTCAGCTGTCTCTCCAGGGGTTAGAAGAAAAGAAAAAATTTCAAGTTCTGATATATGCAGTTTCCAACCTAACATTTTATATTCAAATTATCACTCAGATATAAGGGTAGATCATATTTTAGAAAAATCATAATTATTTTATTTTATTTGAACATATTTAAAATGGAGATGGATAATTATACTTTAGTTTCTGGGCTGAATTAGAGGTTAGCACATATAAACTAAGCAGGTAAAATGAAAATAACACACACCTGGTGCAGCTTAAAAAAAGATGACTTTACCATCTTACATAGCTTAGTGTTTATTTTCATTACTGATATTATGCAAGCAATAAATATTGAACTAATAAAATTATATAATTATATTGATCTACTGCTGCTTTGCTCAGTCGCTTCAGTCGTGTCCAACTCTGTGCGACCCCATAGATGGCAGCCCACCAGGCTCTGCCATCCCTGGGATTCTCCAGGCAAGAACACTGGAGTGGGTTGCCATTTCCTTCTCCAATGCATGAAAGTGAAAAGTGAAAGGGCAGTCGCACAGTGTCTGACCCTCAGTGACCTCATGGACTGCAGCCTACCAGGCTCCTCCGTCCATGGGATTTTCCAGCCAAGATTACTGGAGTGGGGTATCATTGCCTTTTCCAATTGATATACTAGTGGAGATAAATTTTAAAAATAAACCAAAATTACTTTCACAAGTTGAGTACATGGAAGTAGATGCCAAGATGGTGTTTGAGGTGTAAGACATGAAAGGAAGGAAGAGGAATTAGGACTGGGAAAGCAGAGAAATTGAACCCTGATGCATCTCACAAATAATCCCTTCAGTGTGGATATCTGAAGTACATTATGTCCATTAGACCTGTCCTCCATATGGTACACCAATAGCCATCCATTACTCTCCTACTCCTCTCAGCTACTGATGGTGGCCTCCATGGGAAGAGTGTGTTCTCTAATGAACCAGCTCTCTGTAGCTGAGTCACATCCTGAAGCCACTGACAAGTGGAAACTCTGGTAACAGTGCTCCCACAGCTGAGCAGCAGCCTAGAGAAAGGCCCGGACCTTGTCTATCAAAGACAGCAATAGATTTCTTAGTTCTATGAAAAGATCACTGACTAAAATGAAACCAAGAACGATTCCACACAAGTTGGAAATAAACTAAACACACAAAGACACATTTCTCTAAGTTCTTTCATGCTAAATTAAAAGAGCAAAAATCTAGTTAAGAAGGTACTCAAAATGAGATTCCATGAGAGCTTTCAAACCTATTGAAACATATTGAGGACCAAAATAATTCCATTTTAGAATCAATAAATAAATTAAAAACAATGAGTTACAGAATAGAAGCAATTATTACAGAAAATGGATTTTTGATTAACAAAGATACCAGAGAAACTAAAATAAGTGGAGAAACCATAAAGATATAGGCAATAAAGTAAAAGGAAATTTGGCATTCTGACAGAATACAAAATAAAAGAAGCAGTATTACATTTAATAACATTAATTTTTAAAATCCTGGTGAAGAAAAATAAATGGTTCTAAGGGGGAAAATCCATTCCATTGCATTCTCAAACTTTCTGAGGCCATGCTCAATAATAGAAGACAACTAAATATTAATTGTTCTCTATGGAAAATATTCTATGACCTAGGGCTTCCCTGGTGGCTCAGTGATAAAGAATCAGCCTGCCAATGCAGGAGACAAGGGTTCAATCCTTGTTCAGGAAGATCCCCTGGAGAAGGAAATGACAATCTCCAGTATTCTTACCTGGGAAGTCCTATGGACAGAGGAGCCTGGTGGACTACAAAAGAATAAGACATGACTTAGTGACTAAACAAGAACAAAATATTATGCTTAGCCAAATTTGCTATCTGATATAAAGTAAAGTGACATGGAGAAACTTGAGAAAGCAAACATTTATGAGTCCTTACTTAGATAACTTGTCTAACTAAATGAAACTAAGCCATGCTGTGTGGGGCCACCCAAGATGGCTGGGTCAGAACTCTCCACCATGACCCGTCTTGGGTGGCCCTACATGGCATGGCTCATAGTTTCATTGAGTTAGGTAAGGCTGTGGTCCATGTGATTAGATTGGTTAGTTTTCTGTGGTTACGGTTTTCAGTCAGTTGGCCCTCTGATGGAGAAGCTTAAGAGGCTTATGGAAGCTTCCTGATGGGAGAGACTGACTGAGGGGGAAAATAGGTCTTGTTCTGATGGATGGAGCCATGCTCAGTAAATCTTTAATCCAATTTTCTGTTGATGGGTGGAGCTTTGTTCCCTCTCTGTTATTTACCTGAGGCCAAACTATGGTGGAGATAATGAAGATAATGGTGACCTCCTTCAAAAATCCCATGCACATACTGTTACAGTCAGTGCCCCCAACCCTGCAGCAGGCCACCACTGACCCATGCCCTCACTGGAGACTCCTAGACACTCAAGGGAAAGTAGAGTCAGTCTCTTGTGGGATCACTTCTCTTTTCTCTTGGGTCTTGGTGCACAAAGTTCTGTTTGTGCCCTCCAAGAGTCTATTTACCAGTCCTGTGTAAGTTCTGGCAGCTCTACAGTGGAGTTAATGGCAACATCCTTCAAGAGGGCTTATGCCATACCCATCTGCTGCATCCAGAGCCTCTTTCCCAGTGGCAACCCACTGCTGACCTATACCTCCATAGGAGATGCTCAAACACAGTACCGTCTCAGTCTCTGTGGGGTCCCTGGGTCCTGGTGCACAAAAGGTTTGTTTGAGCCAGCTGAGCATCTCTAGTGGGAATGGGGTCTTACTGGGATTTCTCTGACCTTGGATGTAGAGTATCTCTTATCCGCTACTCCAACAAAGCACAACCACTGCTCCTAACCTTGGACATGGGGTATTTCTTCTTGGCAGCTCCAGAGCTGCAAAGCCACCACTAGCCATTGGAGAAAGGAATGGCAAACCACTTCAGTATTCTTGCCTTGAGAACCCCATGCACAGTATGAAAAGGCAAAAAAAGATAGAACATTGAAAGATGAACTCCCCAGGTCAGTAGGTGCTTAACATGCTACTGGAGATCAGTGGAGAAATAACTCCAGAAAGAATGAAGAGACAGGGCCAAAGAAAAAACAACACCCAGTTGGTGATGTGACTGGTGATGGAAGCAAGGTCCTTTGCTGTAAAGAGAAATATTGCATAGGAACCTGGAATGTTAGGTCCATGATTCAAGGCAAACTGGACGTGGTCAAACTAGAGATGGCAAGAGTGAACGTCAACATTTTAGGAATAATTGAACTAAAATGAACTGTAATCGGTGAATTCAGATGACCATTATATCCACTACTGTGGGCAAGATTCCATAGAAGAAATGGAGTAGACATCATAGCCAACAAAAGAGTCCAGAATGGAGTACTTGGATGCAATCTCAAAAACAACAAAACAACCTCTGTTTCCAAGGCTAACTGTTCAATATCATGGTAATCTAAGTGTATGCCCCAACCAGTAATGCTGAAGAGATGAACTAACTTTAACAGTTCTATGAGGATCTACAAGACCTTCTACAATGAACATACAAAAAAAAAAAAAAAGTATATTTTATTATAGGGGACTGGAATGCAAAAGGAGGAAGTCAAGAGATACCTGGAATAATGCAAATTTGGCCTTGGAGTATAGAATGAAGCAGGGCAAAGGCTAATAGAGTTCTGCTAAGAGAAAACATTGGTCATAGCAAACACCTTCCAACAATGCAAGAGAAGAAGCTATACATAGACATCAAAAGATGGTCAACACCAAGTCAGATTGATTATATTTTTTACAGCGAAATATCAATAAGCTGTATACAGTCACAAAAAGAAGACCAGTAGCTAACTGTGGCTCAGATCATGAACTGCTTATTGCCAAATTCAGACTGAAATTGAAGACAGTAGGGAAAACCACTAGACCATTCAATTCAGTTCAGTTCAGTTCACTTCAGTCACTCAGTCATGTCCAACTCTTTGCAACCCCATGAATCACAGCACGCTAGGCCTCCCTGTCCGTCATCATCTCTCAGAGTTCACTCAAACTCATGTCCATCAAGTCGGTGATTCCATCCAGTCATCTCATCCTTGGTCATCCCCTTCTCCTCCTGTCCCCAAATCCCTCCCAGCATCAGAGTCTTTTCCAATGAGTCAGCTCTTCTCATGAAGTGGCCAAGGTACTGGAGTTTCAGCTTTAACATCATTTCTTCCAAAGAAAACCCAGGGCTGATCTCCTTTAGAATGGACTGCTTGGATCTCCTTACAGTCCAAGGGACTGTCAAGAGTCTTCTCCAACACCACAGTTCAAAAGCATCAATTCTTCTCAGCTTTCTTCACAGTCCAACTCTCACATCCATACATGACCACTAGAAAAAGCATAGCCTTGACTAGATGGACTTTTGTTGGCAAAGTAATGTTTCTGCTTTTCAATATGCCATCTAGGTTGGTCATAACTTTTCTTCCAAGGAGTAAGCTTCTTTTAATTTTCAGTTAGAACACGAAACAACAGACTGGTTCCATATAGGAAAAGGAGTACATCAAGGCTGCTATTGTCACCCTGCTTATTTCACTTATATGAAAAGTACATCATGAGAAATGCTGGGCTGGAAGAGGCACAAGCTGGAATCAAGATTGCTGGAAGAAATATCAATAACCTCAGATATGCAGATGACATCACCCTTATGGCAGAAAGTGAAGAGGAACTCAAAAGCCTCTTGATGAAAGTGAAAGAGGAGAGTGAAAAAGTTGGCTTAAAGCTCAACATTCAGAAAACGAAGATTATGGCACCTGGTCCCATCACTTCATGGGAAATAGATGGGGAAACAGTGGAAAGAGTGTCAGACTTTATCTTTTTGTGCTTCAAAATCACTGCATATGGTGATTGCAGCCATGAAATTAAAAGATGCTTACTCCTTAGAAGGAAAGTTATGACCAACCTAGATAGCATATTCAAAAGTAGAGACATTACTTTGCCAACGAAGTTCCATCTAGTCAAGGCTATGGTTTTTCCAGTGGTCATGTATGGATGTGAGAGTTGGACTGTGAAGAAAGCTGAGTATCGAAGAATTGATACTTTTGAACTGTGGTGTTGGGAAAGACTCTTGAGAGTCCTTTGAACTGCAAGGGGATCCAACCAGTCCATTCTGAAGGAGATCAGCCCTGGGTGTTCTTTGGAAGGAATGATGCTAAAGCTGAAACTCCAGTACTTTGGTCACCTCATGTGAAGAGTTGACTCACTGGAAAATACTCTGATGCTGAGAGGGATTGGGGACAGGAGGAGAAGGGGATCACAGAGGATGAGATGGATGGATGGCATCATCGACTTGATGGACATGAGTTTGAGTGAACTCTGGGAGTTGGTGATGTACAGAGAGGCCTGGCATGATGCAATATATGAGGTCGCAAAGAGTCAGACATGACTGAGTGAATGAACTTAACTGAACTGAATTGAACTGAATACATCATAATTTGAATTTTCAGAAATCCAACCAGTCCGTCATAAAGGAGATCAGTCGAAGGACTGATGCTGAAGCTGAAACTCCAATACTTTGGTCACCTCTTGTGAAGAGTTGACTCATTGGAAAAAACCCTAATGCTGGGAGGGATTAGGGGCAGGAAGAGAAGGGGATGACAGAGGATGAGATGGCTGGATGGCATCACCAACTGGATGGACGTGAGTTTGAGTGAACTCCAGGAGTTAGTGATGGGCAGGGATGCCTGGCGTGCTGTGATTCATGGCATCACAGAGTTGGACAGGACTGAACAACTGAACTGAAATGAACTAAATTACATCATACAGAGTTATCACAAATAAAGGGCATTTAGCTTGTTTTCTGTTTTCAGCCACTGTGAATTAAGCCAACATGAAGATATGCGTTCAAAATTTTATGGGAACTAATTTTCTATTTCTCTAGGGTAAGTACCCTGATGGGCTACAGTCCATGGGGTCACAAAACATCAGATAAACTGAGGACATATGCATGTGTGTGTGTTAGTCTCTCAATTGTGTCCAACTTTGTGGTCCCGTGGACCGTAGCCCACCAGTATCCTCTGTCCATGGAATTCTCTAGGGAAGAATGCTGGAGTTGGTTGCCATGTCCTCCTCCAGGGGATCTTCCCAATCCAGTGATCAAACTCCAGTCTCTTGCATTGCAAGAGGAGAAGTTGGACATACGTGTAGTGGAAAGAGCTGGATTCAGGTATGCCCTGATTGGAGGTTTTGGTATTCGGGAGCCAGGGGAGGGCTCACTAGTAGTTGGAATCCTATGTGATTCATTACAGGAACAAGTTTGACTTTCTCTGCTTAGCCCTAAATTGAACAGAAAGGCCAAAATTTGGGGAGTCTGATAATTACTGATGAGTCTTGGCTGTTCTGGACTTGCAGCCACAAGGATTTGGCTTCCTGGGCTGTTTTCTGCAGTTCATGAGTCAGAGTTATATATATATATTTAGACTATTGTCAATTGGTATACTCTGTCTCTCAGTTGCTTGCCGAGAGATGGTGAGAGAAGATGATTTAAAACAAAGTAACAAAAGGGAATTTTCCATATCTCAATTATGGGGTATTTGCCCACATACATATGTGCTTGTTAAAATCATAGAATAATACTCCTGAATTTTACTTTATGTAATTATATATTTTATGTAAATCTAAGTCAGCTCAACAAGTGTGACTTAGAAAAATAAAATTAGATATAGTTATTCTATAATTTTTTTTCAGGGAAGTTCAACTATGTTTATGTGAGTATAGAAGTATACAATGATATGTTTGATATAGTTAAAATGGAAAGAGAGAGAGTCAAGGAATTAAAAGAATTTGCAACACTGGATATGATATAACACAAAATCAAGGCTATTTTAAGAGGAAAGCAAATCCAAGGAGAGACTGATGGATCGTATATAAAAGTGGTAAGGTCAGGGATATGAATGGGAGAAGACATCCATCAATGGAATCAATTAGGCCAGTGAACTAGAAAAGTTAGTCACAGTCAGGAGGGTTTTAAAACTATAATTCCATAGGTGGTATAGTTTTCACTAGTGACAAATTCTAGGTTTGGCTGTAGAGTACTACATTTAAGAGAAGTAATTGAAAATAAGCTGAAGCAACTGTTCACTCATGGAGAGGGATGGATTGTGTATGGGGATGGTAGGCATAATGTGAATGACACAATAGATTCAGAGGAGTGGGAAAAAATCCATTTTTCTAAAATTATTAATATATGAGGGATCTGTCTAAAAGGTTGGTAATGATCAAGAATAAATCCCGTATGGAAATGGAATGGGAGATGGTAGTGGAGTCATATTCCATAAGCCTCAAAATAAAATTAATTTTTCACCTTATGTATAAAAATAAGAGCAGTGTAACTTCATCTCTTTGGGTTCCAAAATCACTGCAGATGGTGACTGCAGCCATGAAATTAAAAGGCGCTTACTCCTTGGAAGGAAAGTTATGACCAACATAGATACCATATTGAAAAGCAGAGACATTGACTTTGCAAACAAAGGTCCGTTTAGTCAAGGCTATTATTTTTTCTAGTGGTCATGTATGGATGCTAGAGTAGGACTGTGAAGAAAGCTGAGCGCTGAAGAATTAATGCTTTTGAAGTGTGGTGTTGGAGAAGACTCTTGAGAGTCCCTTGAACTGCAAAGAGATCCAACCAGTCCATTCTGAAGGAGATCAGCCCTCGGTGTTCTTTGGAAGGAATGATGCTAAAACTGAAACTCCAATACTTTTGCCACTTCATGAGAAGAGTTGACTCACTGGAAAAAACTCTGATGCTGGGAGAGATTGAGGGCAGGAGGAAAAGGGGACTATAGAGAATGAGATGGCTGGATGGCATTACTGACTCGATGGACATGAATTTGAGTGAATTCTGAGAGTTGATGATGGACAAGGAGGCCTGGCGTGCTGTGATTCACGGGGTCACAAAGAGTCAGACATGACTGAGCGACTAAACTGAACTGAATACATCATAATTTGGACTGCACAGTGATCCAACCAGTCCGTCATAAAGGAGATCAGTCGAAGGACTAATGCTGAAGCTGAAACTCCAATACTTTGGCCACCTCATGTGAAGAGTTGACTCACTGGAAAAGACCCTGATGCTGGGAGGTATTGAGGCAGGAAGAGAAGGGGAAGACAGAGGATGAAATGGCTGGAGGCATCACTGACTCAATGGGAGTGAGTTTGAGTGAAATCCAGGAGATGGTGATTTACAGGGAGTCCCGGCGTGCTGCAATTCATGGGGTCACAAAGAGTTGGACACAACTGAATGACTGAACTTTAGAATGTAAATTACATTTATTAGTGTATTATCAACTTACTGCCCAATCTTGATACATCATGAGTATTTGAGAATCTTTCTCTTGGAGAAGACTGAACCAGAAACCTTAGTGTTCTCAGAGTGAAACTGAAATCTCTCAGTTGTGTCTGACTCTTTGAAATCCAATGGACTAGGCTAGCCAGCTAGGCTCCTCCATCCATGGGATTTTCCAGGCAAGTGTATTGGAGTGGGTTGCCATTTCCTTCTCGAGGTGATCTTCCCAACCCAGGGATGGAACCCAGGTTTTCTGCACTGTGGGCAGTCTCTTTACCATCTGAGCCACAAAGGAACCTCAGGAAGAAGAGTCCTCAGCGGATGGTCAAATTTCACCTGAGTCAATAATCTCTGATCTGGGAAGACTGAGGATGAAAGTGAGTTAGTGGAAAAAGCTAGAAGACTTCCTTACGCTTCAACTGGCATGGAGCATTGTTTTTGGTGCTGGTTCTGTCATACCTCGCTACGCTGTGTCTTCTGACTGTCTAGAATTTATGTTCCTGATCTGTTGTCTCTGGCTGTCTTGGATGTTTTCCAACTCAGCTTAACCTGATATACTTAACTGTGCCATCTATTTCCATCACCAAAGACATGGACTTAATCATTTAGAGGGATGAAGAAGGACCACAAGGAAGGAGGAGAGAAGTAGTGAGGAAATCATGGAGCAAATATATTCTTTCTCATTTTAGATTGTCAAGATCCATCCCCCAACCACCTCTGCTTTGTGCATGCTTCTTGTTCTATGTTACTTCAACCAAGCAGTGAACAATTGGTAGGTTCCTTTCTTATGCCATTCAGGCATCTTGGATGTATATGCTGTTGGTTCTATAATACTTGGCACAATATGCTAATAACACAACATAAAATATTTAAATGTATTGCTTAAATATTTATTACTGTTCTAAAAAGAAGATAAAAACGTTGACATTGGAGCTGCATCTTTTTCTTATAAAATCATGAATTACTCTCGAAGAAATGTTTTTCTGTCTCTAAATATTTAGGCTTCTCTGTGAAATGCTAGTGAACCATTATTTGTATTCTTTTCTCTTTCCCTCAAGTCCCAGAATGCTAATGCAAAAGTAAATTTTGAATAGTTAAAAGAAAGATTAGAAAAATGAACAGAAGTTGTATCTGTCTGCTTAGATGACTAAAGGATATGATAGCAGTTTGTGGTATACTCACTGTACATACATGACCTTTGCAATGCTACTGCAAAATTCTCAATATCATAGTATCTTATTAGGACACTAATAAACAGAGAGGTAGAAATCTTCTTATATGGATGAAAGTGTATGTTTTCAATATTCAGGGTATTAGGAGAGCTTATATAGTCTCTGGAAACATAGCTTTCCATATCTTAAATTAATTGCATTTCTAGCTCCATTGAGAGTAATGATAATTTTCAGCAAACAAAGGTTGCTTTAACTCAACTCAGCTACCCTGACAAACAACAGAGCAGTCAAACTTACTTTCTCTGTTACGTCTGCGTGTCTGAGTTCATAATTGGTTTCCATAAAAATATAACAATGTCATACCACATCAGGGTTTTATCATTGATTATTATACCAAAAATAAGGGGGGGAGGGTCAAGAAAAAAGGCACAATGAAAGAAGAAAGGAATAAAAACAAACAAAATGAAGGAAACCAGATGATGACATGTAAGCAAAGATATGTCTTTTATAGTATTATTTTTATTCCTAAACTTATCTGTAATAGATTGCCAATGGGATACTATGGAATTGAGTGATATTGTTCATTTCAAA
>SJYC01064608.1:0-10513 GCA_006408675.1 Madoqua kirkii | reverse complement strand
ATTTATTTGATATTATCATATTTATTATTCTTAGATACATCTCAATTGTCATAATTAACCAGCCAACTCAAGTGTACTTTATTATTCAAACAAAATAACAATATAATAGCAATACATGGGTAAAAAGTCTTTTAGGTATAACATTTGCTTCATAGCAATAGATTATTCTGACAGTAAAGTATGCAGAAAAGTTAGCTGGTGTAATAGAGTTTTGTTATCTATCACAACTTGAAGGTTTAAGGTAGTTTTTAACTTGACATTTAAATTCTCTCAGAAAAGACTAATAACTTTATTATTTCATTATCCTATTTTTCAGGTGACTGGAAGAAAAAAAGGAAAAGAGAAGTGAAAGTGTTACGTCACTCAGTGATATCCTGCTCTATGTGACCCAACAGACTGTAGCCCACCAGGCTTCTCTGTCCATGGAATTCTCCAGGCAAGAATATTGGAGAGGGTAGCAATTTCCTTCTCCAGGGAATCTTCCTGACATTTTAGTCAGTTAGCAGCCAAGGAATTGTCTAGTCTGAGAAGCAAAATCTCTAAAACAATAAATTCTGGTTATGTTTATACAATAAAACTGACATGTTCATAATTACAAAACTATATAATGCAAAGTAAATGCAAGGGTAGCAATTTCCTTCTCCAGGGAATCTTCCTGACATTTTAGTCAGTTAGCAGCCAAGGAATTGTCTAGTCTGAGAAGCAAAATCTCTAAAACAATAAATTCTGGTTATGTTTATACAATAAAACTGACATGTTCATAATTACAAAACTATATAATGCAAAGTAAATGCTATTATATTCAAAATAAAATTTCAAAATGGATAATAAACCATTTTATTTTAGGCATACTCCCTTAATAAGCGTCTAGATGCTTACCAGTTGGTGTCCTATAGTCACATTTGTTAGTAAATTAAAGATGCTCAGTGTCAGCTCCTCAAAAATATTAATGCCCGTTTAACTGAACTACTTTAGATATATTCAATTCAGATACCACTGAGTTTGGATTTTCTCTGCTTGGATTAGTCTCTCATTTACAGATGCTATACTTTCTCTACCAAAATGTAGTAGATTACACTTTCCATAATTTTGCTCAGATTAGTCACCCAATGCTTACAAAATTAAGTATATCTAATGTTAATAAATTCCTTAAAGAGAGCTAACAATGAATATATTATTTGAGGCTTGTGTCTCAAGTTCTATTCAAAGTTGTTTCTCAATATCCTCTATCCTGCCTGTTTCTTAATCTCTATTCCACAAACTCCAGAATCATTAATCTCTCATCAAAGAAGCAGCCTTGTTTCCAGCTGTGCTTTTCACTCTCTCCTCTTTCTCATTTCAATCCAAGGCACATTTTTTTTCTCACTGGTCCTTTCTCCATGTTTGCTAATCTCCATTCTAAACTCATTCCTTATGTTATGAGAATTCACAATGAATTACATAAGGAGAATGCTTCCTAAGTATTCTTACCTTGATTCTCAAAAATTTGCCTAAAATAATACATTTTCTCTTACACCTCATCTACTCCTGGGTAATGTTTTGCCAGAATTGCCATTCTTTTGGTTCTACTTTGTTACTTTTAAGTTCTTCTCTGTTGAAATTGTTACATATAATTGTGATTATATTTCCATTCTCATTTTGTATTAACCTGTGCTCATGGCTTACTTCAGCATCTGATCTCCACCTTCCATAAGTTACTTTGAGTAGGATGTTCACTTGAATGTCATACTGAGAATTTATCTAACATACTAACCTAAAAGAGCTTCCCTTGTATCTCAGCTGGTAAGGAATCTGCCTGCAATGTGGGAGATCTGGGTTTGATCCCTGAGTTGGGAAGATCCCCTGAAGAAGAGAAAGGCTACCCACTCCAGTATTCTGGCTTGGAGAATAGCCAGGCTTCAACAGTCCATAAACCATGAACTTCCAGATGTTCAAGCTGGATTTTAAAAAGGCAAAAGAACCAGAAATCAAATTGCCACCATCTGCTGTATCATGGAAAAAGCAAGAGGGTTCAAGAAAAACATCTACTTCTGCTGTATTGATTATGCCAAAACCTTTGACTGTGTGGACCACAGCAAACTCTGGAAAATTCTTAAAGAGTTGGGAATACCAGATCACCTGACCTGCCTCTTGAGAAATCTGTATGCAGGTCAGGAAACAATAGTTAGAACTGGATATGGAACAATAGACTGATTCCAAATAGGGAAAAGAGTACGTCAAGGCTATATATTGTCACCCTGCTTACTTAACTTACATGCAGAGTACATCATGAGAAACACTGGGATGGATGATGCACAAGCTGGAATCAAGATTGCTGGGAGAAAGAACAATAACCTCAGATATGCAGATGACACCACCTTTATGGCAGAAAAGGAAGAACTAAAGAGCCTCTTGATGAAAGTGAAAGATGAGAGCGAAAAAGTTGGCTTAAAACTCAACATTCAGAAAACTAAGATCATGGTATCTGGTCCCATCAGTTCATGGCAAATAGATTGGGAAACAGTGAAAACAGTGTCAGACTTTATTTTGGGGGGCTCCAAAAATCACTACAGATGGTAACTGCATCCATGAAATTAAAAGATGCTTTCTCCTTGGAAGAAAAGTTATGACCAACCTAGACAGCATATAAAAAAGCAGAGACATTGCCTTGTCAGCAAAGATCCATCTAATCAAGACTATGATTTTTCCATTGGTCATATATGGATGTGAGAGTTGGACTATAAAGAAAGCTGAGCACTGAAGAATTGATGCTGTTGAACTGTGGTGTTGGAGAAGACTCTTGAGAGTCCCTTGTAATGCAAGGAGATCCAACCAGTCCATCCTAAAAGAGATCAGTCCTTAATATTCACTGGAAAGACTGATACTGAAGCTGAAACTCCAATACTTTGGGAACCTGATGCGAAGAACTTTAAAAAAGACCCTGATGCTGGGTAAGATTGAAAGCAGGAGGAGAAGGGGACGACAGAGGATGAAATGGTTGGATGGCATCACTAACTCAATGAACATGAGTTTGAGTAAACTCTGGGAGTTGGTGATGGACAGGGAAGCCTGACATGCTGCAGTCCATGGGGTCACAGAGTCGGACAGGGCTGAGTGGCTGAACTGAACTGAATCTAAAAGATCTTTTAAACTTTTCTTCCCTAGCATAGGGATATAAAACAACATCCCACAAGTCAAACTATCTTCTTTCTTCATTTTGTAAATAAAGATTTAATGGATCTAACCATGCCTACTTGATTGCCTTTTTGTTCTAAGACTTTCCCTGAGGGCAAAGTGAGTGTTGCAACAGAGACCATAAAGTCAAAAATATTTGCTATCTGCCTTTTAGAGAAAAAAATTTCACATCCTCCTTTGTTTTAGTGTTCCTCAAAGTCACTATAATAACAATTATTTTTAGCAATCAGTATCTTCAGAGTGGAAGTCTGTGAACATCTTTTGGTTGAATTTTGAAATGTCTCTTCTACCTGAAAGACCTAAAGATATGAGGGATAGGGTAGGAAATCTCTTGCTGATAATCAAGTGCCTGGTGGCTCAGGGCATTGAGATTTTTCACAAAGAACCAAGGGCCCAGAATAAACATTTTTCATGTTGTTTGGTATTCCAGATTTGTTTATAGTGTCCTGAGGTAGAATTAATAGAAGTGATTGGTATTTTCTCTGAAGTGAAATGTATTATTTTTATAATAAAGAGAAAAAAATCAGTGAATATTATTATTTTAATGAGTTTTAGCTCCAAAGGTACACAGAGAACATCTGGTCCAGTGGTTCCCAGCTCAGCTTCCTGAACCACTGGGGTCCTCCAAGTTAGTAACAGGAGTGACAGTGGTGATGGTTCTGTAAGCCATTTTCAGAACTTCAGAAACGTAATGGAAATCCCACCTCTACCTACATTGTTACCACCAGGTCTCTTATTGAATGAATGGAGTTTGATTGGTTTATTAACTCTCACTATATGGTCATGGCCCAGGAGACCTCATTTTAATTTTTTTTTTTTGAGCATTTCTTACAATATGTAATGATCGATATTCATAACTTATTTTTTCATAGAGATCTTCCAAGGAACAGAGAGAACTTGCTTTAAAAGAGAAGAAAAGCTATTTTGTCCTAGCATTACCTATATTGGCCCATTGGACCCTTTCTTAAGTCTAAAGTACATTTTAGAATTTCAGTGATCTTACTTTTCTTGCATCTTGAAACATTTTTCTGTTTCATCATCATAGATATTATTTCATCATTTTTCATCAATTATCCTCTACTGTGCTAGAAAATGGGGAAGGACATGGCAACCCACTCCAGTATTCTTGCCTGGAGAATCCCATGGACAGAGGAGCCTGGTGGGCTGCCGTCTATGGGGTCACAAAGAGTCAGACACAACTGAAGTGACTTAGCATGCATAGCACAGCATAAGCTTTGATTGTCCCATAGTCTAATCCAGTGGTTCCAAATGTGGCAGAGACTAGGCCCACCTAGGAACATTTTAGAAATGAAATTCCCACACTCTGCTCCAGACATATTGAAATGGGGTCGGGCGGTATATGTGTTTTAAGTCCTCCTAGAGATTCTGGAGCACTCAAGTTTGAGAACCATCTTCCTAAGTAAAGTAATTGTTTACCTCACTACCAAAATCTCTCAAGAAATCTCTCAGTTTCCTTTCTGTTTATCTCTGAGTGTATATACATAATATTGTTTTGTATCTGACATCCCTTTTGATGTCAGATGACATATTTGTATGCTTTGCAAGACTAACCTTTCCACTGATCTCTTAATCCCATTTCTTTCTAGCTCCTCCAATACTTTCCTCCATCAATCCTTTCTCACACCAGCCTACCTCCATCTTCCTCTATCTACAAGCTTAATTCATATATCACTATCTGTTTTTGCTTGCAGATATTCTCAAGGCATGCCCCATGTCTTCTGTTTTTTAGTTATCATCGTCCAACTAGTTGTCTAAGCCAGTAAACAAGAAACAAGGAGTCAGTTACCTTTGACTTCTCTTTTTCAGAGGTTCCATTTCTGATTACTGATTAAGACTTGCTGATTTTATCTCTAAGCTAATTCTCAGATTCAGCCTCTCTCCATTCCCACAGTTGTTGTCTTAATCTAGGCCAAAAGAAGGAGAGTGCATGGTCCTGAGTTTACAGCTGGTAACACTGATTGACTCTCTCCAACAAAGCCCAGATTTAGCCTCACAATCTTTCTCAATTTATCAGCCTAGACCAGTATCGCTATTTGATTACTTTGTTACTAGTTGATTGGTTCTCAGTTGCTGGGATAAAGACTGGTGTCTGGATGGTTGCATTAGAACCATAAGGACAACTTTTACCACTGCAGACTGTAGAGCCTTATCATTGACTTAATCTGTTTGTAGTAGGAACTAGACATATTTTGGGCTTCCCTGGTGGTGCAGAGGTTAAAGTGTCTGCCTACAATGTGGGAGACCTGGGTTCAATCCCTGGGTCAGGGAGATCCCCTGTAGAAGGAAATGGCAACCCACTCCAGTATTCTTGCCTGGACAATCCCATGGATGGAGGAGCTTGGTGGGCTAGAGTCCACGGGTCGCAAAGTGTCAGACACAACTGAGCAACTTCACTTCACTAGACATATTTTTAAAAGCTTTTTAGGATATTTGATGAGCACACTGACTTCAGTACCATTGTTCTGGATGAGACCTATTTATGACTCTGTCCTAATAATATTCCATTTTGACTATTTCAAATGCCTGAATAACATTCTTACCTCTTACATCTCTTTACAGTTTATTTTTCCTGTATTATATGAAATGACCCTTAAAATTTTTTTTCTAAACTGAATTATGTTTGTCTAACCCCACAGAGAATTAGATAGTTGGATATCATCACCAACTGGATGGACATGAGTTTGAGTAAGCTCTGGAAGTTGGTGATGGACAAGGAAGCCTGGCATGCTGTAGTTCATGGGGTCACAAAGAGTCAGACATGACTGAGCTACTGAACTGAACTGAATCCCATGTTTACAAGATTTTTGTACTTTCCATTGAATAAAAAATGAGCGAAAACTCCAAACTTTGATGTTTAAGTACACTTTCAAAATACCGCTTTATATTCCAAACACCTATTTAGAATATTTTTTCTTCTGTCAGTTATCTGCAGCACTATAGACATCCTGATGATTCCTATTCTCTGGCTATGTCATAAAGCTCACACTTCTGTGTCTTTGTTTACGCTACTCTTTCTGTCTGAAATAAAATTATCCATCTATCCAATTCAAATGTGACTTACATTCTTTTTCTTAGTCATCACTGCTCTTGGATCAGTCTTCCTTAAAGTGATGGAGGTTTTGAGAGTAGCAGCAAAATTATTTTGTACCCTCAAGTTTCCAAATCAATGCCTAAAAATTAATAATACATTTGTCTTTTCAAATATACATCTCCAGTTAAATTCCACCAAAAATCAAAATTTTCCTTCTGAGAATTTTAATTTCTTTGTATTAGTTGATGATCCTGTAAGTATTTGTCAGAGTGAGAATTATACAAGTAAAGAAATAGGAAACAACTATGAAATACTGGGAAGTAATAGCAGAAAACAGATGTGGTGTTCTTATCATTTTGTAGAAATTTTACAGAAAAAAAATTATGACTAAGAGATAATAATGTCCATGATAATATTGCCTTAAAATGTGGAAGTTGTCTAAAATTGTGTATGTGAGCAGAGGGATTTAATTATATAAATTCAGGAGTGATATACTGCTGGAATTTTTGATCATAAATATAAACATTATATGGGAAACTTTTTAAAATGTAGTAACTCTAGTATCAGTTTGTCAACAACAAATCCTTTCATATTTCTCCCTTTCTATTTCTCCTGTGGTATTGACAGTCTTCTATAAATCTATTATTTCTTGTCTTTTCCCTCTAATCTCCAATGACACATATGTGAGACAATTGACCAGACTTAAAAAGTTGCTTTAAACTCATGGAAAGGGAAAAACTAATTGATGATGAACACTGTGAACCTAACCTAAAATCATTTCCAACTTACTTTGACAATTCATCATATATAATAGATATTTTCACACATAACTTGAAACATTTTTATGTGATAAGAATTTCTCTAAAATCATGGCTATTTAATGTCACTGCAGTCTTCTAAATATGTTATTAAATGGATCATGATTACTGAAACTGAATTTTGCTTGTTATGTCTAAATGTCAAGGAAAATGATTTTCACCATCTCATTTGTCCAATGTCCTTTTGCCAGTGATTATTTAACCTTTGAATGAAATAGACTGTGATACCAAGGAAAACTTAATAATACTTAGAACAATAGATGTATTTGCTATCATAAGCCACTGAATGAAAAACCCAATTGTGGATTAAATGTTCAGCTGTAGATATCATGATTGGAAACATGAACACAATCTTTTAGAAACAGTATTATGAATATTTCCAATCTTTCAAAAAAATTATATTTCTATGAAAAATGGGAATATATGCTACAACAGTTGTAGGCATTTAAGAGAAATTGAAAAGTAAATGTTAATTCAATTCAAATAATTCTCTTTGAGAAGAAAGCAGGCTTCATCCATGAGAACAGAGAGTTAACTGGATACTTTCTGGAGCTTCTGAATATGGATATTTCAAAAGCTTTAGAGTTTATGTCACTTGTTTTCAGTGTGCATGGTTTAATTTCCAGATATAACTCTTTGTTTACTTCTTAAACATGTTTTATTTGAAAAATTTTAGCCATGACTTAATACAAAAAATAAGTAAAAATAAAGGAAATAAATTAAGGGAATATAGGAAAAATTAGTTGCTCAATTGTGTCTGACTCTTTGTGACTCCATGGACTGTGTAGCTCACCAGGCTCCTCTGTCCATGGAATTCTCCAGGAAAGAATACTCCAGTGGGTTGTCATTCCCTTCTCCAAGGGATCTTCCTGACCCAGGGATTGAATCTGGGTCTCCTGTATTGCAGACAGAGTCTTTACCATCTGAGCCACCAGGGAAACCCTATAATAAAGATAACATTAAAAAAAAAAAAGATACAAAATGATATTAAAGAGAATTAGAACAGCGGAAATGGGGAAAGCTATTAATAAAATATCTTCAGACACATTTGTAAAAGTATTACCATTGGTAGAAGCTTAATGAGGGCAAGTCTGGCCTCTAGTTGTATGGAACTTACTTATCTTCTTTATGGATAATGTTTCTGTCATTGTTTCTATCCTGAGAGGTAGAAACAAAGTGTCAGTTACATGTGTGATTATCCCTAGTACATAGCATAAAGAAAATATACAATCTATGCTGCTGTTTAGGAAATAATGGTCCAAATGGTTTCCACTCTTTCTTTTGAAAGGGAAATAAATATTGTAATAAACTCAATAAAGACTTTAAAAATTATCTACATTATAAAAAATCATTTAAAAAAGGAAGGTGGTGGAGGTTACTTGCTGGCAGTCCACTTGTTAAGACTTTGCCTTGCAGTACAGGAGGTACAGGTTCAATTCTTTTCCCGGGGGCTAAGATTACACTGAGAGTCATTTCCTAGGCAGGTGGATAAGAAGTCTAGGGGTCTCCAAGGAGAGAAGGGTCTGGAATTCTCAAGGAGGAAGAAAGGAAAAACTTTTTTTCCTTCTCTACATTCCTTAGGATTACATAACAATAATGTATCCTGCCTGAGGACAGTCTCTGGATTAAACCTTCTGGCTAATTCTGTTATCATAAAATGTAAATTATGGGAATAGGTCTGGTGTCAGTTCAGTTCAGTCCCTCAGTCCTGTCCCACTCTTTGCGACCCCATGAATCCTAGCATGTCAGGCCTCCCTGTCCATCACCAACTCCCAGAGTTCACTCAGATTTATGTCCATCGAGTCAGTGATGCCATCCAGCCATCTCATCCTCTGTCATCCCCTTCTCCTGCCCCAATCCCTCCCAGCATCAGAGTCTTTTCCAATGAGTCAACTCTTCACATGAGGTGGCCAAAGTACTGGAGTTTCAGCTTTAGCATCATTCCTTCCAAAGAACACCCAGGGCTGATCTCCTTTAGAATGGACTGGTTGGATCTCCTTGCAGTCCAAGAGACTCTCAAGACTTGAGTCTTCTGCAACACCACAGTTCAACAGCATCAATTCTTCAGTGCTCAGCCTTCTTCACAGTCCAACTCTCACATCCATACATGACCACAGGAAAAACTATAGCCTTGACTAGACAGACCTTAGTCGGCAAAGTAATGTCTCTGTTTTTGAATACTATCTAGGCTGGTCATAACTTTTCTTCCAAGGAGTAAGCATCTTTTAATTTCATGGCTGCAGTCACCATCTGCAGTGATTTTGGAGCCCTCAAAAATAAACTCCGACACTGGTCTCGTGAGGTCTTTACAACTTCCAGACAGTCTTTGGATTCACTGAAGTGTATATAACTTCATTGCTAACGCTAGCAGTGGGGTACTCTTTCTGCCCCCTTCTGATATCTATGTCAGAAGCTTTCTCTATCTCCTTTATACTTTAATAAAACTTTATTACACAAAAGCTCTGAGTGATCAAGCCTTGTCTCTGGCCCCAGATTGAATTATTCTCCTCCAGGGGCCAAGAATCACGGTGTCTTTGCATGATTCAACAACATTTCAACACTTTCCTTGTGACCAGAATCATGACAGAAACAATGTTTTAACAAATTCAATAAAGACTCTAAAAATGGTTTACAAAAATATCTTTTTAAAAGGGAAATATATTAACTGTAAAATTTATCAAATTGTTTTCATTAAGAAGAATGCCCAGTCTATGCACAGCCACTGATCATGGTAAGTGGAAAAAAGAGAAAAATTAAAAAAAAAATTTTTTATTGTCCTTTCCCTGTGGCTCAGGGGGTAAAGAATCCATCTACAGCACAGGAGACACAGGAGACGTGGGTTCAGTCCCTGGGTTGGGATAACCTCCTGGAGAAGGAAATGGGAACCTACCCTATTACTCCTGCCTGGAAAACCCCATAGACTGAGGAGCCTGAGGGGGCTAAAGTCCAAAGGGTGGTAGAGTCAGACACCACTAAGCACACAGGCATGGCATAAGATTTAATTAGTATACTAAGATAAAATATAAATATGATTCATTGCTACTGGCAGAAAACAAAAATGCTACCCAGTTATCAATACTTATTCCAACGTTACTTTGCAGTTTTTCCCATAAAGAGGCAGAGTCTACTTCCTATCCCTCAAAGTTTGTCTGGGCTTGTGAATCATCTATTCTCTGGAGTCCCAACTCAGCCCATGTTCGATTGTTGTAGGTTGAGAAACTATGTTGAAAGTACAGGCATCACATTTGCCTGGTGGAGGCTCCAGAGATGAGATAGAGCTCAGTTAAGATCAGCAAATCTTTTCCCTCCTTCACAGTGACAGCACATTAAAGAGTAAGTAAAAGAACCGCCCAGTTGACCCATAGCATCAGGAGCTAGTGATACAGCTGGTCATTTAAATCATTATGTTTTTGGCATAATTTTTAATACAACAAATGTTAACTGACAAAAGTTTAGAGATGGATGGGGG
>SJYC01064605.1:0-10431 GCA_006408675.1 Madoqua kirkii | reverse complement strand
TATAATTATATACTTGAAAAGAAATATCAGGTTTATATCAAAATTTTCTGGATATATTTAGATTTATTTTAATGTTAATATTTTATTTTTAATAGAAGTGGGATGAAATTTAATGTGTTCAAGCCTAAAAAACATGAATTTCCTTTTAGAGTCCTGCAAATCTGTCAAGTAACTTTTGCTCTTTTGTAATTTTTATATTGTTTATTCTTTGTTTAAGGCCTTCCACTGCATATTCTTTCATTGAGTTTCTAAACATCTTTGAATTCAGTTCAGTTCCATAGCTCAGTTGTGTTTGACTCTTTGTGACCTCATGGACATCTGAAGATGTAGATAAATCCCTTACTCCATGTATTCCTGAGTCAAAATTAATAGGTAAGGTGTTTTGTCTGCTAAATCACTTTTACTTGAAATTTTTTATTGTCAGAATTAAAACTTATATTTTCCTTCATGTAAAAGTGATTAGCACATTTGTCTCAATCACGATCATATGCTTACAGAAATAAAAAGTATGTTTCCAAGTCAACAGTAAACTTTTTGAACTGACAGGGAGCTTAGGGCCCTGCCTTCTAGAGACAATTAACCCAAAGCTCAGAGAATTTGTTTCTCCAAAGCCAAAATGTCTGATCTGGCCAGAACAGAAGCTACTTACCCTGACTTCTACTTCTGGACTCCTATGAAGCTGTCTTACATGGTAATTTCCACAAAATAAATATTCAGTAAATGATTGATGAATGTAACTACATTTAAATTCTGAATAACTCAAGAAAACTCACAGTCTTACAATATTTTGGAATGTAGTTTTACCTTCTATTGACACACCCATGTACAGTGTTCATATTTATCTTGAAATCATGTGCATTTTAGGGCACATTAGAGTTATCAGTTGCTTTCTTCCTGGTATTTTTTTCACTCCCTTAACAATTGAAAGTAGGTTATGCCAAGAGTCACAAATGCATTGCATATCACTGAAACAAGGAAAAAGAGCAAGAGTCAGGTAATGAATTAGAAAATAGAACAAGACTAGCTACTGGTTGAATATAAATTAAACCTAAAGCACATGTGGGACTGTGATAGGCTGTGTCACCTCATTATTAATTTGTGGAAGTAGATCAGAGAAATACAATGCAATGTTTTCCAATTCAAGTCATAAGACATTTCTTTGATGAATCTTTATATATGGGATATTAAACAATTTATCAGAAGGTAACTTCAACAGTTCATTTAGAAAAGATCAGGAATAAAATTTACATAGCTATTTTTAAGGTACCCCCTTAATAAAAGACAACAACAAAATACACATTTTGGTATATAACCTGCATAGTTTTCAGCTGATTTCTTTTTAATTCAAGGTTAACAGGTTAAGGGTGGGTGTTAGAAAACCTATTGAGTGACTAATCAGCAAATTTTTCTCTAACTGTTAATTTGTCATTATTTCTTTGGATAGAAGATAGAAGGCAAATAATTCAAAATGAAGCCATTATGATTTGGTCTTGAAAGTGAAAGTGAAAGTGAAGTCGCTCAGTCATGTCTGACTCTTCGCCTTCCAGGCTCCTCCATCCATTGAGTTTTCCAGGCAAGAGTCCTGGAGTGGGTTGCCATCTCTTCTACCTTACTTGGTCTTTAAACACAAGTAAAATTCTGTATTATTTATGGAAATATCTAAACGTTAAGAATGTACATGACAAACTTGACACTTTGTTTAAGAATTCAAAGGATATGACATAAATATGTGACCCATGTACATTTTCATTGAGGTTGGCTACAGAAAATTCTATAGGCAGGATAAAATCTTTTTCAAGTAACACCATTTAAGCTCAAATGCTTAAAGAAGTACTTTATTGAGGTGCCCAGCTTCCTCAGGATAATCCTTGAAAGGAATAAGTTGGAGTTTTGGTGACTTTAAAAATTAGAATAACTATGTTATTCTAGGTCCTGATATCTAGGTATTCTAGATACCTACAATTCACTTGATAACTAGTTTTGTTACTATTCATAGAGGGTGCCAGAAAGAATGTAGGACTTGCCTCTGTCATATTCATCATAAATCTCTGTAGGTTATTGATTTTTTTAAAAAAGGCTTTTATCCTACTTTAGGACATATAAAGATACAGTTTTCTCTGTTATGATCCCATTCACACCATGAAGCTATTACATGATATTGTGACAAGGATATGGAGGTATCATTAGAAGCACTTTTCTACATGCAGTTCTTTCCAATTGACTCACAGTCTGATGACCAGTCCATAAATACAGCAAAATGTCATCTTGTTCCAGGTTTCTCAATACATGACAATAAAATGTGGCAGTTATAATCAGGAACTAACAATGAGTCTATAGCCTTGTAAGGCTTTAGGAAAGAGGGTCTAGAATAGCAGTTACTGAAAAGAAAAAATAAAAACTTATAAAACTAATAAAAAATCATCCCGAATTTATGAGAACTTTTGTAAGAATAAAGCCCCAGTTTAAAGGAAAGGCTTTTGATAACTGGGTAAACAAAGTTCTTTAAACCACCCTTCTAACACTTAGAGTTATTAGTAAAATGAGTGAAATTAGTGGGACTAGGGCCTTCCAGGGACTTCCCCAAGGACTCAGCAATAAAGAATCCACCTGCAATGCAGGAGAGGTGAGTTCAATCCATGGGTTGGGAAGAGCCCCTGGAGGAGGGCATGGCAACCCTCTCCAGTATTCTTGCCTGGAGAATCCCATGGGCCAGAGGAGCCTAGAGAGCCCCAGTTTACAGGGGTGCAAAGAGTCAAGCATGACTGAAGTGCATGAGCATGCATGCACACTCAGGCCTTTCCAAGGACAGATCTGTTGGTATAAAAATCACAGGAGCAAAGGTTTGGTTGAAACTGTTTAACTAGTCTTCAGTAGAAGATTATACCTCTGTAACTCTTCTTTCCTAGTTTATATCAAAGATAGGTTTGTCTCCAAATATTATTTCTATAATTAATGACAAACATAATTTTTCCCACTAAGATATGCATGAAAATGGTATGGAGCTTTTAATTGACATATAATATTCACATTTGCAATATATTGTTAGCTTCTTATAGGTTTTTTTTTTTTTTTTTTTGGTCTTAATTTTATTCTTGTCACTCCAGTTAAAATTTTTTCTTTTGTTTCCCCCAAATACTCCAGTGGCCATGACCTAGAACCTCGAGGAGAGTTAGGGAGTTTCAGTCTCTCTCACCTATGGGCATATATTTCCTTACTCATGTAGCTATATTCTTATTATGAGCCTTCCAACTATAATTCAATTTCTGAGTTTCCCTGGCTGATGACAAAACAAAACAAACAAAAAACAATGAAAACGAACAAACCAAAATGACTCCTCAAGGGAAATGTGAACTGCTATGAGAGACAAAGCCTGAACTACATTCAGAGCACTTTGTGCTACTTCATGGTCTCTTCCTGCAGAATCTCTAAATAGCATCAGACTACTCTTGCCTGGAAAATCCCATGGACGGAGGAGCCTGATAGGCTGCAGTCCATGGGATCGCTAAGAGTTGGACACGACTGAGCAAATTCACTTTCAGTTTTCTCTTTCATGCGTTGGAGAAGGAAATGGCAACCCACTCTAGTGTTCTTGCCTGGAGAATCCCAGGGATGGGGAAGCCTGGTGGGCTGCCATCTATGGGGTCGCAAAGAGTCGGACAGGACTGAAGTGACTTAGCAGCAGCAGCAGCACATAACACCTGGTAGTCTGAGAAAGGACAGGGGTGTCTGAAATGATTTAAAAATATTGAGCTTTGGTATATCCTGTACTCTGCTGACTTATTCCTTCCTTTGAGTTCATTCTTCTGTTTCATCTGTGTGCATCTCCTTGCAGCTGGGTAGTTCTGTGTGACTACTGTTCTGGGTAGTCACTGCTAGACTAAAGCATGAACAAAACATAACATGTTGGCAGGAGCTTTTTATCCCCTGGTAAGGGTAACATAGATGTTAAAAAGTTTTCTTCAAATCCTGTTAAACAGTAGTGCAGTCTCATTAGTCAGTGCTATTAAGGATCCACTATAAATGTAAATTTTCTTTCCATTAAAAAGCATCATTGAGGTGTCATTACAGTGTGTCTCTAAGAAGACATTGTAACTTTGTCAGGACACAGGAACTAAAGCTCTACAAAAAAGATCTCTTCTGAGATGGAATTTCAATTTCAGTGAATATCATCTACAACACACCCTTACCACCCTTTGTGCAAATATGCTAAGTTGAATATGGGCTTTACATAGAAGAAACCTGTGAATAATAAGATAGTGGGAATGCAACTATATTTGGTTTCAAAGACAAAAAGAACACAATGTCCTCCTGTTCAGGAAATTGTATATTGTTGTTCACAGACAAGCTTTTCTAGAGTATTAATTCCAAGAAACTAAAAGCATCATCAGCTTATGTCTAGTTTCTTCCTTTAAGCATAATTATGCATATATATATTGTCACCCTGCTTATTTAACTTCTATGCAGTGTACATCATGAGAAACTCTGGTCTGGAAGAAGCACAAGTTGGAATCAAGATTGCCAGGAGAAGTATCAATAACCTCAGATATGCAGATGACACTGCCTTTATGGCACAAAGTGAAGAGGAGCTAAAAACCCTCTTGATGAAAGTGAAAGAGGAGAGTGAAGAAGTTGGCTTAAAGCTCAACATTCAGAAAACGAAGATGACGGCATCTGGTCCCATCACTTCGTGGCAAATAGATGGAGAAACAGTGGAAACAGTGTCAGACTTTATTTTTGAGGAGCTCCAAACTCACTGCAGATGGTGATCGCAGCCATGTAATTAAAAGACGCTTACTCTTTGGAATGAAAGTTATGACTGACCTAGATAGCATATTCAAAAGCAGAGACATTACTTTGCCACCTAAGGTCTGTCTAGTCAAGGCTATGGTTTTTCCAGTGGTATTATATGGATGTAAGAATTGGACTGTGGAGAAAGCTGAATACTGAAGAATTGATGCTTTTGAAGTGTGGTGTTGGAGAAGACTCTTGAGAGTCCCTTGGACTGCACAAGGAGATCCAACCAGTCCATTCTAAAGGAGACCAGTCTTGGGTGTTCATTGGAAGGACTGATGCTGAAGCTGAAACTCCAGTACTTTGGCCACCTCATGTGAGAGTTGACTCATTGGAAAAAACTCTGATGCTGGGAGGGATTGAGGGCAGCAGGAAAAGGGGACGACAGAGGATGAGATGGCTGGATGGCATCACCGACTCGACAGACATGAGTTTGAGTGAATTCTGGGAGTTGGTAGTGAACAAGGAGGCCTGGTGTGCTGCGATTAATGGGGTCGCAAAGAGTCAGACACAACTAAGCAACTGAACTGAACTGATGACCTATCATGACCTCAGGTAATACTATACTGCCTATTGATGTTTTCAAGAAATTGTAATATTTTACCTGTTGTTCACTGCCTTCTAGGAAAAAAAACTCAAGCATAGAGTTTTACAATGTAAGAATGCCTATCATTTAGTAAGGGAGAGGGTATTTTTCCAGTTTTTTATTTTCCCCACAAATCCCTGTTGTGGTGATTCTGAGTCAGCTGCCATGTTCCATCTTATATCTGACTGGATTCATTCATTCAACTCTTTCTCTGGTTTCTTGGTATTCAAGGTAGCTATCACCTCAGAAAGCCATAAGATGTCACCCAGGGTTTAATACGATAATAGAATGTTACATTTGAATTTTTCCATATTCCAGGTTTTTTTTTTCTTAGACCAAGTATAAATTTTCTAGGTTTATTTACATTTTTTCCCTTTTATGTGAACTTACATTTTAATTATAAAGACAAGATTCAAATAGAATATTTAGAAGTATCTTCCCAATGCTCTCTGATTTCAAGTATAGCTTTTAAAAATACCAGAACCTTACATTCCTAAGCATGTCCTTTCACTGCCAAGAGTTCCGTATTTCAAATATATTACTTGACTTCATTCTTCTTTTCTTTAAAATAATGGATAAAACCATCTTTGTGAAGGTATCTAGTATTAGTTACTGTTTTGCCAAAGGATTTTGATGATGAAAAAGCTTATTTAGGTTGCATGTTAATGTAAATGTCAGGGCAAGAACAAAATCTACTAAATAAATGTTTTCACTTTGTTGTGCCTCCAGGATTTTGTTGCACCACATATAATATGTTGATATACTATCTGATAAAACTGCTGTTTGCAATGATACAAATTAATAGATTTATCATTTTTATAAGTAATAGAAACAAGTACCCTCCTGGGAAATAAGACTTATCTCTGAATTAAGGCAATTAAAATTATGCCACTGAACCACACAACCTTAGTCTTATGAGGTTATTTAATATTGTTTCTGGTCATACAAAATACATATTTAATGAACAGCATAGAAGGATGAAAGTACTTAAGGATATAAAGACATCTTGGTAAACATCATTTTGAATCCCTGTTAAAGTATACATCACATCAAATGTAATCATATTAATCACTTCTGATGGGAAAGTCATACTTCCACTATTGTCTAGGGCTTTCTAAAGTAGGAGCTTGTGGTAGTCCAAGAATAATGTGTGAAACTCATTATGTTTCATGGTTTACTATTGATATGCATTTTCATCTTTTTAAAACTATGTATCCACACACTTTAATTTATGAGTTATATGTGAGAGTTTTCTTTCTATACTTAAGAATGTGTTTTTATACAATTTTAAGATGTGTATAAGAGACAGGTTGGGAAGAGCCCCTGGAGGAGGGCATGGCAACCCTCTCCAGTATTCGTGCCTGGAGAATCCCATGGGCCAGAGGAGCCTAGAGAGCCCCAGTTTACAGGGGTGCAAAGAGTCAAGCATGACTGAAGTGCATGAGCATGCATGCACACTCAGGCCTTTCCAAGGACAGATCTGTTGGTATAAAAATCACAGGAGCAAAGGTTTGGTTGAAACTGTTTAACTAGTCTTCAGTAGAAGATTATACCTCTGTAACTCTTCTTTCCTAGTTTATATCAAAGATAGGTTTGTCTCCAAATATTATTTCTATAATTAATGACAAACATAATTTTTCCCACTAAGATATGCATGAAAATGGTATGGAGCTTTTAATTGACATATAATATTCACATTTGCAATATATTGTTAGCTTCTTATAGGTTTTTTTTTTTTTTTTTTTTTAGATCAGGAAATATATGTCATTTAAACATCCTGAAAATGGGTATATTTGATTGTATTTTTCATTAAGTAATAGAATCATACATTCACTGAATTATGGAGATAAACATGACTTTAAAGTTACTTTACAAAATTTTTACATAAATAATTCACATCTATAATAATGTAAACAATTTTATATCACAGGGGGAATAAGGAAATACAATGCTACCTGTACCCTATTTTTATGTTGTCATGATATTTATTATTTTAAAAAAGTATTATGCAACCTGAGAAGCCATCTTCTGGAAGTCAGACAGGCATAGAACTGAGAAGCATGTTGACAGATGAATAATTGTACCATATTCTGCCCTCACTTTTTGAATTCTTGCCAAAAGAACTTTGGTAAAGTGAGGTGGGATGGTTTTAGGTGTCAATTTGATTGGTTCTCAGGGGTCCAGATACTTGACAAAACATTATTTCTGAGAGTGTCTGTGAGGATGTTTTCAGAAGAAATTCACATTTCAATCCACAAATTCAGTAGAGCGGTTTACCCTCCCCAGTGTGAATGGACACAGTCCAATTCACAAAGGGCCTGAAAAGAAACAAAGAGCGAAACGAAGGAAGAATTTGACTCTTCTTGTCTGATTGCCTGAGTAGGGACTTGAATCTTTGACTGTTCTCCAAGTTCCTGGTTCTCAGGATTTCTGATTCAGACTGTAATCTACACCATCATCTCCTATGGTTCTCAGGTCTTCAGACTCTATGTACACCAATCAGCTTTCCTGGGGCTCCAGTTTACAGAGTGGAGATTATGGGGCTTCTCAGTTTCTATAATTGTATGTCTTTTTCTTACAATAAATTTCTTCTTATATGTATATCGTATTGGTTCTGTTTCTCCACAGGACCCTGACTGGCATATGAGGTAAATAATGCCAAGATGTAAACATATTCTTTCTCTGCTTCCTGAGGTAATAGTAAATGACAGATAATTTAACTGAGGACAATAAAAGCATGTGAAAAATCTTTCAAATGGTTATCTCAATAGCTATTGTTATTATCTATTGCATACAGCCTATTTTGTATGTATATATTTACATACTTTAGAAATACCTGTGGCATATTTATTATAATTCAATGACATGGTTTTCATTAGAAAATAAAAGTCTTACAGAATAATCTAATAACAATGCTTTCAACATTTATTTATTTGTTATTTTTATTGGAGTACAGTTGTTTTATAACATTGTTTTAGTTTCTGCTATACAGCAAACTGGACTGCCAGGGAATTTCCTAAACAAGTTTTAAAAAACAGGATAAAATTATCCTACATGTTACTTCTTTAAGAAAAAATTACATTTTAGTTTAGCTTGAAAAGCACATTATTTATTTGAGCCTCACTAAACTGGATGCCTGATTTTCTCCAGACTTTCTGCTTCTGTGCCACACACGTTACCCCCACATCCTCAGATAATGTGCCAGTATATAATTTAAACATTTGATAGAAACTTCCAAGATCTAGGAAAGTAAAAGGAAAAGGAAAGCTATTTCTTCTTCGCTTTGGATTTTAATCTCACAATTCAGGTCAGCTCTAGTTAATTAGACATATAAGAATAATATCATAATTGTAAATCAATATTACATTTAAATGATAAAAAGCATTACTTAATTTTAGTCTCTTTGTGAATAAAATAAAAAGCAGTGTCCTAACTTGGCGATCCTACTAGGATACTCTAAATTAAATATTTATAACATTTCCAGGGCCACAGTTACAAATGATCTTTGCATGTAGAGCAATTTTGGTGTATGCAAATAATTTCTTAATTGTTATACCCTCAATTAAGGAATACTCTCAACTTTTTATAAATTTAGAAAATATTATATGTTCAGGGAGAAATCTCAGAAAGAATTCCATTAGATCACTAATAAAAGGCATCCCCTAAATGGATGGGGACAAATAAGAGGGGAAAAAAAGAAAGGTAAGAGCAAGGAAAGTTTAAAAGACTATGGTTCACAGTTGACCATTGAACAGGAGGTGTGTTAATTTGCTAAACAAATTTCTTAAAATTTATAGTTGGCTCTCTGTAACTTCAGTTTCTCCCCATCTGTAGATTCAACCAACCACTGATCATATAGTATTATAATATTATGGAGATAGAGATCACCTTTTTCACTTTTTTATACTGTTCTTAAATAAATATGATTATTAATTTAAACATACTTATATCTCATATTTATCTATGTTTTATCTCTATTTTATAACTTTTGTATATTATTTAGCAAATCCTATCCTGAAGAATGCCCAGTTGAGCCCAGATCAGATTTCCTGTCCACTGAATGATGACCTAATAAATGTTTATTGTTTTCAGTCACTAGCTTTGGGATTACTTTCTATGCAACAAAAGCAATTGAATTCAGTAACAATCAGAGGACCAGTGTAGTTATCTGAAAGCTGTTCAGTATTCTGATTTGGCTTCAGGAGTCCCTACACTCATAAAGATGCCTGGACAAATTTGAATCATATTTCTCAGCAATATTACTTAAAGAATCATAGAGGAAAATGGCAATATGCTTTGAGAAAAAATATTTTCCAATTGACTGAAAAAGTAGCATCTATAGGATTTTCAAAATTGCTCTCCACTGTAAAAGCAAAGAGATGAGAGTGAATAATCAGGGTAAAAAATCTGCAACACTACTGAACTAAGAAATAGGCAGATAGCATGATAAAGTAAAGTTAAAATGATTAGTCTTAGGGCAGAAATAAAATCACATTTTTGGAAATACAGATAGGTAGTAAATGGAAATAACTGATAAGTAAAAATACTAAAAGAGACAGGAAAACACAGTGAACAGTGTATAAGACTCTTCAAAAGCAAGGAAAACCAGTCCAACAAATGGAAAAGTTGACCTGGATTTTTGGTATGAGAAATTTTTATGCTTGATATTAATGTTGATTTCAAACAGATTCAGGAACAGGCAAATTTGGAGGGAGTTAGAAAAGTTTCTTAAATATTATAGGATTGAAGAAGTGACGTACTCAGTTATGAAATAGGATTAAAGGCTATAAGTGTAGAGATCTTGGCTAAAGGTAAGTGGATGAAAATAGCACAACAGTCTTCAAATTCATGAAAGGCATAGGAATAGTTTTTTAAGGATTTTATTATTTATTTCAGTATTGAGAACTCTTTGAAAACTTCAATCCAGATTATTTTGTATAAAAAATTAAGCAATTTTTCTCCATATTCCAAATAATATATGACAAGAAAAGAAAATTTGTCACACTATATGTGTTCCAAAAACTGGAACAGAAAGATCATATGTTTAAAATTAT